>JABFOV010006760.1:0-10267 GCA_022817685.1 Aradophagus sp. ZL-2020
ATCCAATATACATGCAAGATATAATACATGTTACACTAGCGAGGAAAACAACAAAAGTTTCAGTTTCTTTCTGTTGCGTTTATAAACTTTTCTACTATTTTTACAGTCATTGAACAACAATGGACGAATAATAGAATTGGTAAAATTTTAACGCTTTTTTGTTTCTTATAATAAATAGAACAAAAAGCCAAATTTTAAACTAAAATTGAATCATGGAAAAAAAAAGTAATTAAGCAAATAATATGAAACAAACTTTAAATTTTTACTAATTCTACTATATTCAATATCTACGAAGGTAATGGAAAAATTATTCAAAAACCGTAAAAAGATATTGAAATTTCTGTTTCATTTTGTTCCTTATTTTTTGCAGGACTAGGCAAAAACATTGTTCTCACCTAGTATAAACGCAGCTTCTCACTAGTAATTCAGTAAATATTGGTCTGTATAAAGTAAATAATTTTAATTTACTTTGAACACGTGTAATACATCAAGCAAATAAATGTCTTACGTTCATTTCAAGTTTTGATTTGTTTGTATTGAAATGTTTTTCTTCTTTTAACCTTTAGGCTGTATTGTCGATATTATTATTTTGGACATTAAAAAGATGTATATAAGAATGGATAATTAGATTGAGTCATTGTAGTGAGACAGAAGCGCCCTCAACCGAAGATTGTTGAACTTGAATGTAAAAGTGATTCGGGTTCCTCATCTAGATTATTAACTATGGCACGCCAAAACGAACAAAAGACTTGAATTGAAAACCAGTAAGGCGAGTGAGCGAACACCGGTCGCCGGTATTCCATTGTTGTCTAGAAGTACTATTAATCTGTTACGATCCATTAATTATTATTTTGTAAAATGTCCGAACAAAATATTAAAAATGCTATGAGCCCGGTTACCATTAATACTATTTTGGAACCCGTAGTAAAAGACGCTGCCAAATGTGTTAGGTGATTATAACGGACAAAAGATTATTTTTTCCGTTTCTTTTGTCTCCTGTGATTGTGTTTGCAGCGTTAGATGCTTGTTTGTTTCAGACCATGTGTTTACAATCATATCAACTACTTTGGATACAAATATTTATTTCAACATATAATAAATCGCGTGTCATTAAATAACGTTTATTTTTCATGATCGCATGAATTAAAAAATATTGATGTGATAAATTAATTACAACTATCATATGTAGATTCGTACTTGCAGGTTTTTGAGATTATTTTTATAATTTCGGTCGGGCCGAGTAGGCGGCAATTATGTGTATTGTATATTCATATTGCACCCTTCCCGGCCTGATTTAAATTGTAACGGACATCGCACAATGTATTTATTATTATTGTTATTATTTACTCAATCACTACTTTTTTTTCAAACAGCTTATAATTTGCTCTTCCTTATTGTTAAATGTTTCTTTTAATCAATATAAAAATTAATCGTATAAAAATTGAATGACAGAGAATGTAAGTGATATCTAATTTTAGTGTGGAAGAATTTGAAAGAATATTAAAAGATGCAAATCTCAATCCAGAAGATATTCGACAAATGTATCAAACTATGCAAGATAAAACTTGTACGATTCTTCAAAAGCACACTGATAAATTACTTCATAAAGAAGATATTATTAATATGTGTAGAAAATACAACGAACTTGTGTACCAAGGAATGAGCGTTGATGGCAAAGCATGGTAAATAAAATTTCATCTTTTTTTTATTTTAAAGCCTGTTGAATTATATCAAATGTGATATCTACAACCTTTGAGTTTGTAAACAGAAGTCATTTTATATCATAAATGGGCAAGATTTATTATTCGAAATTTTAAATTCATCAATTCATTTCAAAAAACTATTTTAAAAAACTTCTAATTTAACAATTTTTATTACAAAATGTTAGAATGTATTATATCAAAAATTTTATTATTATTGTAGTTATATTTGATTCTTTATAGTCGTAAAGAAAACTTTTGATTAATCAATACATTTAATTTTTTTTTCTAATTAGTATTACAATATATACAGGCGGCCACCTGGTAATGTTTCTGATCACATGAAATCATTGTACGCCAATGTTTACATCGAAGAAAACGAAAAATTACAAATTGAGTTGAATCGTATTGAAAAGGAAAATGAATTAATAATGGAAGTGATTAAAGATGTGCGCAAAACTATGAAAAATAATATAGCAAAACTTTTAAAAACAATTGAGTTATGCAAAACAGATATTGCACAAATGAAAGAGTTTATCGACAAGACGACTGAAGTTACACACAATATTACTATGCAGTAACGGTAAGTTTACGGTCATGAAAGTTAATTGACGTATAAAGAATAATTTAAGTTTTAATTCTTAATTTATTCAACATTTTTTCAGCTTTCATCTGATCTTGCCTTGCATCCTGTAAAGTCTTTTGTAGTTGAGCAAGTACATCGTCTTTCCTCATCTGTAAATAAAATATTATTAGGTAGTTAATAATTATATAAATGAATGTAATTTTAATTATAATTTAATTTATAGATACAAATTATAAAATCATACCTTTTGGATTAAAATATCTGAATTAATTTTAGCCAGTTCAACTTTATAGTCATTTATTTTTTTCTTCTTTAACAATAAATATTCTGATACTGTGTCGATCTCTTCTTTCAATTTCCTTGACCTTTCTGATACCTCATTATTAATTTCGGCAGGTAAATTCAATTTTAAGTAAAAATCGGTAATTTTTTTATAATCATCATGGTGCTTTTCTATTGAATCCTGAATTTCTTTATGTTCTAACGTTTTTTCATTTTTTATAATTTTAGCCTTTTCTTGCAACAATTTAATGTGACATATGTTTTGTTCAATTTTAATCAACTCGGACTTTTGCCAAGAAATTCTCTTGATACAGTTTACCATTGCAGACTCTAAGGATGGCAATTGAAAGTTATAAATTTGATCTAGAATCATTAGAATAATTAAATATTAGATTAGATTTTTTAACTACTATAAACAATTAATTTATAATTGTTTCCAAATTGTTTGTACTAACTCAAAAGAATATTGTAAAAAAAAAAAAAAAAAAAAAATAAATAAATAAAATAAAGCAAAAGGTTGCATCTATAAAATTATGATTACCTTGGTCTTCTTTCAAATGTTTCTTCAACAATGCTTCATTATTTTCCAAATTATTACTTCTGACTTCCATTTTAAATCCTGTTGTTTATGTTGTAAGTCAAAACAACACATTGAAATTTATGACCAACGCACGTCTAACCATATAGCACTCTGGTAATATCAGTTTACAATTTAATGGCATTTACAAGTATGTCGTACCATCAAGTATGATGTAAAAATGATTTGTTTTTAAAACATAACGTTAGTTAATAAATTGATTGAATATGCGTCAATTTTTCATAGCATAATAAAGTAATAAATAATAATAAAGTGAAATAAAGATTGTTTTATTGTTTACGTAAAACATAATTCGGCATTGGTGTTTTCGTTTATAAACATTTGTTTATTGAAAAATGACAGACACATCAAAACAGTTCTAGTGTATTCGAGTAGAAACTTTATTGTACATGAACTTATGAAAACCAAGCATACCTCTAGAAATGAATACCGTTTGGAATACTTATAAACAGCAACGTTAATGTAGTAGTTTATTGATGTATAGATAAATTGCTCTAAAATATAAAAATAATGTAATAAATAAAACGATAGCAGTATTGTTAAGCGGTCGAAAGTGTAAAAAACCTCGCGCGCATCGATTCGTGGCGGTAGAGGTTGGGTGGGACGCCGTCAGGTGGCGGTATCAGTGACGATCTGGCGCGTCGACGCGCGCGCCAAACGCGCCGCAACATCCGCAACACTCTACTACGCATTCCCCGACTCGACGGCAGGGCTGCGCCATTGTGACTGATTGTGTGCCGTAATAAAATAAGTGTTTTTGACAGTGTAACAAAACATTGATTCCATCTAGGCAGGTCTAGGCAGGTCGCGGCGCATCGACGGTGAGTGAAACGTTGTTCCGCTTGGCGCAAATCGCTTCCCTCTGAAAATCGCTTGCATTCGCAAACAAACCCAAAACGCTCGGCAAACACGTACGTCGGGGACGGGGAGCAAAAGAGCGAGGGGAGGAGTCAGTTGATCCTCGCGATGCTTGACTCGAAGAGTCACCCCCTCGTACATCTGCGCCTCTCTGACTCGTGCCAGCATTTTCATTGAAATTATTGCGACGAAAAGACACGACCGATTGGTTGTTTACATTACGAGCGGCAATAGTGATCCCTTTTTTTCTTCTTATTTATTGTGCGTAAACAATTGGATTGCCGTTAATTCACTCGATTGACAGTAACTGACGATTCAAAAGCGAATAGGTGGTTTTATTTTCGGCTTGCGTGAGGGCATCTTTTTCAAAGGGAGGGCGAAAAATCCGAAGGGGGAGTGGGGTGAAAAAACATCCGCGCGACCTTGATCGATGGCGGAGCAAGCGTCAAGGACGACCGCGCAAAGTGGCGCGAGAAGTGACCGAACGCAAACAGAAACGAGTAGCAAATGGTAATGGAAAAAGGAAGCGACGTCGCGACTGCGATTGTCTTGCTTGTTGAATAAGGAAAGAGAAACCGCCCGCATTTCTATCGATCTCGCCGAGTCTACGGCACCGCCAGCCCAACTCGGCGCTGATAATTTTGTTTGTTTATTGATTACCGTGAATTTTCAATTTGTAGGTGTTTATGTTTTTTGTTACAAAACTTTTCGGCCTTCATTGTTATTATTGGTGATTGGTTTTTCATAACAGTGATTTTTTTTCCTCATTATTTTCTGTTGAACATATTACATTTATTTTGTTCTTACGTTTTGTGAATTTATTATTAATTCGTCTATTCAAATATATATTTAAATTTATATTTTGAAACTTAAAAATTTATAACGAAGGAGAGATAGAAAATCCATAGCTTGGAATTTCTGCTTTTGCTATCGTCAATTCACATATTAATATACATCCTTTAATTCTTATACATTACATAAACAAATATTGTTTTAATATCAAACAAATTTTAAAAATAGCTGCAAATTGAACTAATAAATTGATATTTTGTGAAAGTAATTGAAAAGTAACTAATTTTCAGTTTCTCATCAGTTACTTTGCAATTTAATCATTTAATTTTCCATGCACATCAGAATATTTACATACATAGAAGTGTTTTGTTGAATCAATTTCGTCAACTTAACAAAATAATATTAATCATTTGAAACATAGTCATCAAAATTCATTTGATTGGAATAAAATACTCATTTTTATCATTAGATTTGTTTAATTAAACTATGGATTTTGTTAAATAGTGTCGAGTCGCTTTCCACTTTTTATACTTTCAAAATAAGAACCGTAGATTTTCTTTTTTTAAAATATCAAAGTTCTTGCATTAGTATAAAAAAATTAAACACTGAATTTTTTAGATAAAACGAAACGAAAGGAAAAGTCTCATGAAACGAGAATGCCCAAACCTCATTTCTTTTAATTTAATATCAACTTGTAAATGTTTACTTACAGAACTAATTATTTTTCTAATAATGGAACGATGTTCAGTGTGAAAATTTTACTTTCGATTCATATTTATTACGAAACTTGTGTATTTGTGATCTTTATTATTTAACAGTTACAATGTATGGTGAAAACAATATTCACAATATTGCCTTACTTATTTACTTTAATAATCTAATTGCACTCGTGTTTATATTTATAAGTTGAAACATTGTATCTCATTAAATTATAACAATATTATCATGATATGTATAATAATATAAGATTTCGGCAGTGCAATTTGTTTACCTTTTTTTGTGTCATTTGCTTACTTACTTTATGAAAGACATCATTTTATTCTAATTAATTTTTATATAACCTCGAGAGAACAGATATTTACTATGATTACATAGTTCTTCGTAGATAACGCCAAAGACAGCTTTTTAACTGCTTACTAGTTTTGTTTTTTTTTTTTTTCGTTTTCTTCAAAAAGTAAATAATTCGTCTTTGCTATTACATCGCCATTTATCAAGTATACAAAGAAGTTGTTGAAATAAAATTTACACAGTTTTTAAAGTACAATCCGAATATGCGATGGGACACAGTGGTTTTGAATTTAATAAACAGTAGCTGCTCCTGTTTAGAACTGGAGAGAAGCGGGGTTTTTAGATTTGACGTCATTCAATGATCCCTTTAAAAACTTTCGACACATGTTTCCTAGATTTTGATACGACGTGTGATTTTCGAGGAGTACCTATCCGAGGATTGAAATGGACCACCCTGTATAATCCGTGTCGAAATGTATACATTACCTTATTTTATATACAATTAATTAAATACTATTCCAGTGACAGTGCATATCCAAAAATGGAGCAACTTAGACTTTCATTAATCCGAAGTAATCGTGACCTTGGTATTTAAATTGATGATTAAATTATGATTAACAATTCATTTGGTCTCGCTTATGATAATGACGACAAACAGTTGCAGCGATGGATGAAAAACGGCTGACGTGAAAGCGTTGTGGCGACTTTGCATAGAAACAATAATTTTTATCTCGCGATGAGGTTTAAATAAATCATAAATGATATATTTGTGTGGCGGTGAATTGCAATTAGTGCTAGTCTTGCGACATAAAATGTTTTATTACGAACGTTCCCAATCATTCACTGTCTTCAATATTTGATAGACGGAAATGACGTATTTATGTTATTCTTGATAATTTTTTTTTTTTTTTTTTTTTTTTACACAGAAAAAAATATCAAATTTTTAGAAATGCACGTGTAATAGTTTAAATATTGTAACATTATAAAGAAAGCTATTAAAGCTATTAAAGAATGTTTATAGATTGTTATACAATTTTTTACTTGCCAATTTTTGTTTTGCGATTTTGTAGTGGTATCCTTGTTATTGTATACTAAAGTGACCCTTTTCTTACAATTCGCTTTTAATCAACAATTGAAACTCATTCAAAGTTTACAAGCAACATGATCATAAAAACCCTGGACGGTGAAATATCTTGAAAATAATGCCTGTTTCTTCCATGAAGGAATATAATATAAATAAAATATAAAAATAAAATACAACGTTTGTTGATAATAAAGAGATATATTTCAAAGCATTAATGAAAATTTGAACTCAACACTCTTAAAAAAAACATCTTGACTCTAGAATTTATAATTTTGATGGAAAACCAAAAAGGACCCAAGGCAAGTAAACACAAGAAATAAATAAAGATAAAGCAAAATCTATTTTTATTCTATCTCTGTTTAGTATGTTTATGTGTCATGCAACTTTCTCCGTTTTCTAACACAGCTGTAAATTCTGGAGTCAAGATTCTATTTTTAAGATTGCAGGCCTTATTAACAAGGCCCAGTAAGCCTTGCAGGCTTAACAAGGCTCAACATTTCTTTTCTATAATGAGAATCCTTTCTTTTTATTGCATATTTAAATTTTGCATACTTTTTTACATTTGCGTGAAATTGCAAACAACTTTACATTTATTGGAGGTTTTTTTCCAAATGAAGCCCAACGGAAATTTTTATTTGTATAACCTTTAATCTGTAAGAATATTTATGTTGGTAATATATTTAAATTTGTCATAGATGGTATTAGAAATTGAGGTTAAAAATTGGACCTATTAAAAATTAGACTTGGCATAATTTCATTTAATGAAATTTTCAAAAAAATTAATTCAAAATATATAATTTAATTTGTACGGCCTCAATTTCTAATATATATTATAATATATATAATATATATTCAATATATATTTATAACAAATTCATAATGTTACCAACATTTAGTCTATAAGAATAAAAATGCCTGTTAATCTTCATTTAGAAAAAAGTTCAAATACATGTAAAATTGTATGCAGTTTTCATAGGCGTGCACAGTTTTTATCTGAAAAGAAATGACAAAAATATAAACACGTGATATAAAGGAAGATATAAAGTGTGGCAGGCGGCCATACCTAATGTCCTTCTCTATTTCAATTGTTTATATTTTTGTTATCTCTTTTTAGACAAAAGCTGAGCACGTCTATGGAAATTTTAAGCAAATGCAAAAAAGTATGCAGAATTTACCTATGCAAAAAAAAATAAGTATTCTCGTTATAAAAAAGTAACGTTGGGACCTGTTTAGCTTAAATCAGGCCCAGAGTTCAAATTTTAATCATGCCTTCAAATATATCTTCTTATTATCAATAATTTTTCTACATAACTTCATGGAGGAAACCTGCATGTTTTTTTTAGATATTTCACTGTTCAGAGCTTTTATGATCATATTGTTCATAAAAATTTAATCGGTTTCAACTGCTGATTAAAAGCGATTCATAAGAGAAGAGTCAATTTAATATGCAATAACAGGGCTACCACTACAATATCGCGTGACAAAAATTTGTCTCCGAGATACGACCTTTTTGAAGCGCCAGTCGAAATACAACCTTCTTCGCGGCAACCGACGATATGGTATAAGAGTTATACACTGGCAAAGTAGGACTATGGAGAACCTCTCATAGAGATGAAAATTAATAATGCAATTTATGATTCTATTGTATTTGTCATACATTAGTTTTTATTCGATTGTTTATAATTAATCACTTCATTTTCACAAATGACGTTTAATGTTCCTGAAAAATGGGTTTTTATATTTTTCCGCCTGCTTTTCAACGTTGGTTGATAACGTCCGCGCAGTATTTTCGCGAGCACGCATTTTGAATCTCATTGACACGCTCTCGTAACCACAATTGCTTTAAGTTAATGGCGTATTAATTGCATATAATTTACCTGTTCCTCGACGATGATGTAACGAACTTGCGGGTCGTATAACAACAAATGATAAAGGAATGTTCAGTGGGTTTATTAACTGGAGCAACCTTGGTTAATAAACTACGCCTGCGCCGATCATGCGATTTGTGTGATCCCCACGCACATTCGTCGACCGCTTTTTATCAATGCTTTTTATCGAGTTGTACAGAAAAGTGCTCGTCTGTTCGTTTGTTAGCTAATTCACGGGGCTAGTATTGAACTGGGAACGATTCGTGCTTGATAATGCTGTCGATATGCAAGGCGTCCAATGTGTGTAAAAAAAAGTATAATACACGGTAATATCACTCGAGTTTTGTGTACGGCAATTTTATTACTACACAATTTCCGTCTCTAAATTATCGGTATTCGAGCAGAAAAATGTTTTGTCAACTTTAACAAACTCTCTATCATCAAAACATATCCCCCCAAAAAACAATGACATTGTAAAAGGAGGTTGGCGAGAATTTTTACTTCCCAAGTTAAAATCTCAAACAATCTTCTACAAAATGAAATACTTGTTCATTCATATCCAGAAAATTTTTTTATATAAATTAATTACACATATACGTATATGTATGTATTAATATCCACTTAAAAAAGATTTTTTTTTAAATACACCCTATTGCATTATACTTAAAATATCAAAATGAATAGAAATGCAATTCATAAATATTATCAAAAAACAAATTATACAGCAAATTAATTTTAAAATTAACATTATTTTTAACGTGGTAAATTTATAATTTTTAGTTTATTCTATCTATTTATTTTATATAATTAGGTTATATTATTTTATGATGAAAGTTTGTTATTTTTTTTTTCTTAATGATGACATGTAGTTTTTTAAAGACACATAAATAAAGACATATTGAAAGTATTTATTAAACGACAGATCAATTATTTTATAATTTTTAACATAATAATAATAATATTGTTACGTCGGTCGAACGTTTTTGATCGATGGCGATCGTCATCTGTCAGGAGGACAAGAAGGTTGTCAAGTCGTGAAAAGAGTCGTAAAGAATCGAAGTTTGACGGTTGTCAAGAGCAGTCACGCTAGACTGCTAGTTACGAATAGCGATGAACGTGTTTCTTAGTTTATGATCCGTTCGTTGATTAAATTGTTAATTGTTTTATAAGTCGTTTTATAATAAAATAGTAGTTTTGTAATAAAATAAATATTTCCATCCACAAAATTGTTTTCTATATTTATATATCGTAATGATACAATTAACTTTATAAACAAAAAATGATATCTTCCCCCAAAAAACAATGACACTGTAAAAGGAAGTCGGCCAGAATGTTTACTACTTACCCCCCCTCCCCTCCCCAAAAACACTAATACTCTTCATTTCATAATTCTAAATAAACTATATTAACACAATACAAAAAAAAAAAAAAAAAAAAAAAAAAAAAAAAAATAAAAAAAAAGAAAAAAAAAAAAAAAAAAAAAAAAAAAAA
>JABFOV010006761.1:0-10263 GCA_022817685.1 Aradophagus sp. ZL-2020
ATAGTTGATATAGAGAATGACTAATATGACTGACGAGCTCGTGATGGTTAAACTGTTGCGTGAAGTACAGCATGTGAGTAGTTCGTTTGTTATTTTTTTTTTTTTTAGATGAAAAAGAGGAAAAAAAAGTGTAGAGAGGGTTTGGGGGGCCGGAAGTGTGTTTAAAAAAAAAAAGAAATTTACATTAAAAAAAAAAAAAAAAAAAAAAAAAAAAAAAACGCACAGTAATTGAAAATTGTAGTTTTGTGACTACCACAACCAAAAAGCAACGCTTCATAATATTATCTGAAAAGTACCCTAACGTTCAAATTTACTTGAAAATTGCCAATTTCCCATTTTGTTAAACAAACATTAAATAAATGGAAGACTAATAAACCAGAAGGAAACGAACGAAACAAATCAGAAAAATGAGAGATAAAATTTTAAAATAAGCTTACAAAAAGAAAATATGATAATATTATGTTAAAAATGAAAAGAAATATAATAGAATATAAACAAATAGAACAACAAAGGTAAGAAAAAATGGAAAAAAAGAAATAAACAAAAGACAAAATGGCGGCCGCTTACCGGCGGACGTTCTGGATTTGTTCCTTGGCTTTTGCTGCTGCTGTTGTTGGGAACCGGGAGAATTGGGATTGTTGCCGTGCGTGACTAACAATTTGGATTCGGGACTGATACCGGTGACGGGAGTACTAGCGTGATGATTGGCGGCAAAGAGTGAAGTGGGCCCGTTATGGGGATTGTGGGAATGATGAGTAGGATACTGCAGGTGCTGGTACATATTGTAAGCGGTGGCAGTCGGGTCGAACTGAGACGCGGAATTGGTGTGGTGGGAAGAGGCATAGGAGTCCCGGCAGGGCGAGTTTGGGGCCTGCTGCTGCTGATTGCTCTGATAGTCCTGCTGCTGTTGCTGTTGCTGACTGGCGGCAGTCTGGTTGCCACTGTTGCCACTCGACTGGTTATTACCTTCGCGCTGCTTCACCTGCCCGGCTCCGGAACTGCCAGTGGAACCATTATGTTGCTGGTGCGGTGGTGACGGGGCACCATGATGGTGACCCAACATCACTGAAGGTTTTACATCACAACTGGCTCCAGAGTTAGTGGCAAGGGTGTCTTGATGATGCATGAACGCGCCCATAACAGCCGCATGCGCCACCGCTGCTTGATATTCGTTGCTCCCACTTCCAAGATTCAGACCGCTGTTGCTGCTATTGGCACTGGTGCCGGTGTTATTGCTATTGCTGTTCGCGCTGGCACCGTTAGTTGTACTTGAAGTTGTACTCGCGGTAATGCTGTCAGGTGTAGCGTCCTTTGGTGGTGTTGGTGGAAAGGAAAACAAGTGATGGCCGGTGCTGGCGGCACCGTGACTCGCGAGGCTACCACTACTGGGAGGCAAAGATGAGCCTAAAGGACTCTGGGGCTTATCCTCGCTCGCAGCACCACCTACTGAAGATGCGCCACCAAACGCCCAGGATTTCGACGTATCCGCACCGCTACTTGGAATCCACGGATGCAGTACCGCCGCTCCGAAATGAGGTCGACACATGTTGCTTACTGGTCCACTTGCCACCCCGCTTGTCGACATTCTACCTAAAATGCACGTTTTTTAAATTAGCATTAGGTTATCTTAGTGAAAATTTAAGTATCTCAAACCAGATATGTACTGAAAAAAGAAATAAAGCTTGTTGAGATGCTTCAAATTCTTCAAATTTGAATTCTTCTTCAAAGTCAAGTATTTATATTTCAAATTCAACATGACATAATGTTATCCTTACCAAAAATATATTACACCTCTCTAATATGAGTGATTATAAGTATACATGTATATATAATAAGTACTTACAAAAGTACTTATTGTTCGAAATTGCATAATCTATCAATTAATAGACTGTAAAAAAATGTAAGTGCAGCCAGTAAAGTGGGCAGTCCACGGCCACAATTTTCGCCACACTCTCCCAGACCTTAAGCCAAACGTTGCAACACGATTTGCCATATGTTGTTAAAAGTATAGTCGCATAAGCGAGAGTCACGTCTGTAATATGAACAATACCCATACCCTGGCCCAGGTTGATAACTTTTTAATGAAATGTGGCTCGGAGTATGGGCGATACACTGAAAGCCACACATATGGCCAATAATGTGGGATCAATTTGCTTTCGCGAATCATCTAGCCAAATGAAATGCCACCGTTCTGGCATCGTACCCATACGGTGATTACATGGTCTGCTAAACGAGAGGGATTGAAAAATTGTGGGGGAGGGGGGGGGGGTAGAAAGCTGGGCCGCAGTACTAGAACGATTGGTGTTGGTGTCGGCATTTTTTATTGAAAATGCGTGACGAGCCACACTGTCAACCCCGGTAATAGTTTATTTGACTATACATGTCGGCATCGTATTATTTAAATATTGTGACTGGTCGGATGCTAGGCCGCGGTGTTGGCACGATCAGTTGAGCGTGTAAGCAATATTTATTTGAAAATGTGTGGTCAGTCCTATGGCATGTCACGATACAAACACGTCTGCCCAAACGTGTGGACGTCGTGCTATTAACATATTGTGGCGGGTTGAATGCCGGGCCGCAGCATTCAACCCACGAATTTTGGGCCACGGTATCAGTACGATTGTTTAAACGTAAGGGCATTATCAAATTCAAAATTTTAAGCCTAATTGACTGTTAAGCCACGGTACTGGCATGTAACAAGGGAGATGACAAAAAACAATAACATTAATGGTCAATTTTTATACACTACGTTTATTCAGTACTACAACTATCGATTAAAAAAAAAAAAAAATTCTATAACATCAAATTACAAAAAAAAAAAAAAAACAACATTGCGCAGCAAAATATATTGAATTAAAATAAAAAAAAAATTTAAGTATGTGCTTAAATGTCAATCAGCGCGGTCGAACTGAGACTTTATTATATAATATCAGAATAAAAGCTTTACCTAGGACCAAGTCTTTTGGACTCGGGGTATGTGGTTAGTGTTCGTCGTCCTTCTCCGCTGCCGATGCTCAGCTGATAGTGACCGTCCCGGCTAGCATGAATACCACACAATTTTAATTATGCCGGCTTGTCACCGACGAGACACGGCGAAACCGAAATCACACTTTCTGATGCCAAACTTATTCCAAACTAATGCCAGACTTGTTTTTCCACCCGGGATAATCTTACGTGCCGCTATTATACTGATTTTCGGTATGACTGCTGCTCCGATAATAGATAAATGTTGTACATAACCTCATAGATAGAGGTTATCTCTACTGCAGTACGTCTGCTATACATAAGTCTGCTATACAGTGCACACGCTTAGCCAATCGTGCCAATATCGCGGCTTAGCATCCAACTTGCCACAATATTGGAATATTAAGATGTATACATGTATAGCCAAATGCACTACTACCGTGGCTTACAGTGTGGCTGGCCACATATTTTCAGTAAAATATGCCAACACGCTAATCCGATCGTGCAAGTACCGCGGCCCAGCATTCTACTCCCACAATTTTTCAATAATACGACGCCCACACGTTTAGCAGACCGTGCCAGTTCCGTATAGCAACGGCGCCAGAACGGTGGCGTTTCGTCTGGCTAGAGGATATACAAAAGCTAATTGATTCCACATTATCAGTTATTCGTGTGACATTCAGTTTAGATAGTATCACCAGATGTACCGCCCACATGTCGAGCCAATTATTAAAAAATCTTTAACCTGTGTGCAGGATGTGGGCCCTGTCCATATCCAAGACGTGACTCACGAGTGTAGCTCATGCGGCTGAACCTTTGGTATCATATGGCAAACCAGGTTGCAACGGGTGGTATAAGGTCTGGGAGAATGTGGCAACGAATGTGGTCATGGACTGCTTGCAGTACTGGCTGCAACTAATTTTGCCTGCACAGATTTATAGATTGTTTATGTTCAAACAATAAATACTTTTATGAACATATACTCATGTTAGAAATGTTTAAGAAGATTTTGCTGAGGATAACATCATGTCATATTGAATTTGAAATATAAATACTTAAATTCGACGCAACATATCAACAAGCTTTATTTATTTTAATTTCTTTCAATCTTTCATATATTTTATAATGATTACTATTGCATAATTATTGCATATTAACCCGGGAGTAGGTGCACATTTATAGTGCCTCCTTGTTTATCATTTCAGAACATCTTAAAGAGCTACAAAAACCAGATTTTGAGAGATTGCCACAGAATTTAATTTTTTTTTTTGTGGCCGGCTAAAGCGAATTTTTTAAATTTTTTAAATTTTTTAAATTTTTCAGCATACTACAACGAAACATTCAGAATGTTTTGAATGAAAGTAACTAATGATATTACAATCTATGCAAATGGAAAGATGTTATAACTGCAAGCATTTTTTAGCGTTTCAGGGGGACGATATTTATATATTTAATTTTATGTAACTATACAGTTGCATATAATTTAGTGAGGAAGATATATGGGTAATTCCATGTCAACTCAGAAGGACCCCACACTAGACCATTACCGATGTTTTATAACTTTATTCTACAGGTAAAAATGAAATTTTTTCCAAAGCTTCCTTTAAAAGTAATTAATTTTTTATAAGCAATTATTAACTTTTATGAAGAAACACGGTTTTAGAGACACTTAGCATTAATTAACGAACGTGGCTGTTCAACTAGTCGAAAAAATTTTCGAATTATATATTACTTGTAGGAAATTGTTTGGAAAATCCAAGTATAGAGTAATCAAACCTATAGGTTTATAAAAAATTGGTCGAAAGTACTAAAAATCGCAATTTTCCAAAAAAAGACACTTTTTTTGAAAATTCAATTTCTCAAAAAGGAATTTTTTGAAAATTTTTTGTATGAAGAAACAATTTCTTTTCAGTTGAACTTTAATTACATTACCCGCTAATTAGCCGTTTGTTTCTTTTATTGTTTTGTAACTTTTTCTTTAAACAAAATTAGCTTTTTCTTGCTACATTCCACTATTCATGCTAAAAAAAATGTTGAAAAATGATTATATTGTTTACTTAATTATCAGTTTTATCATTAAATATGTACTTAAATATAATAAGAAGCCAGTTTCATTAACAAAATGGATAATTATATGGAAGGAATATGTATCCTAAAGTGATAATGACGCGCGTCAATAAAATTACAGTTGTCTTTATCAAATACAATTGTACATAACAAAAATTTCAATTATACATAACCTGTTGTCTACAAATAATTACCGCTTTATTGATTTTCTTTTTGTAAATTAAGACAAATTTGATAGTATAGTCATTATCCGAACTAATAGTTTTACATTGTACTATTTTATCGGTAAGAGGGACAAACTCATGATATGATCTGGTTCCTGGAATTGTGTAAGTCTTTTCGGTAGCTAAACTTCGAATCAATTTAACTTAATTTTTTTTTTACAATTTCGCAAGGTATATTGGGAATGTGTTTTTTATGAAATTCAAACAATCCGTCAAAGTTTATTATTTGATTATATATTATATATTTGTTATTTGAATATATTATACTATCAAACTTGATTTAATTAACTCAAAGAAAATAAAATAAAGCGATCATTATTTGTAGACAACTGGTTATGTATAATTATAATTTTTGTTATGTACAATTCGGTGGCTCGGAAAGAAACCACCATTTTCAAACTGGCAATGAAAAACCTCTATTCTCTAACTGGAAACGATGAACCCCCATTCTCAAACTGGCAACAAAGAATCTCCGTTTTCAAACTGGCAATGAAAAACACCCATTCTCAAACTGGCAACAAAGAACCCCCATTGTCAAAGTGGCAACGACGAACCCCCATCCTCAAAGTGGCAATGAAGATCCGCCATTTTCAAATTGGCATCCCAATCGACCAGAGGCGATTCGAACCGATCGATTATAAAGTTTATAGTCGGTTCAAGCCAATTTGGTCGATTTGGTTCGACTCAGGTCGTTTATGGTCGAATCAGGTGGTATGTGTCGAACCGAATCATTTGTTATCGACTCGAGTCATGTCTGGTCGATTCGGATCCTCGTTGCCAATTTGAAAATGAGGATTTTCATTGCCAATTTGAGAATGGGGGTTCTTCGTTGCCACTTTAAGAATGGGAATTCTTCGTTGCCAGTTTGAGGATGCGGATTTTTCATTGTCAGTTTGAAAATGAGGGTCCTTCTTCCGAGCCATCGAATTTTATTTAATAAAAATAACTATAATTTCATTGACACTCGTCAGTATCACCGTAGGACACATATTCTTTCCATATGCTCACTGAGTATCCATATTATTGATGAAACAGGCTTATTATTATATTTGAGAACACATTTAATCTTAAAACGAGTAATCAAGTAAACTATATAATCATTTTTTTAAATTTTTTGAAAGTATGAATACCCGCGTAGAAATTAACAAACGGGCCGTACCGGGCCAATATCCGCAGGCAAATCGAGCTAATACTCACTTATAATATTTACACGATGTCCACTACATCAGTCAGCACAATACCGTCAAAAGATATCGACTCAATGTCCAATCCTAATGTTCATCCAGTGCTAGATAAACAAAATTTTTCCCCTTTTTTCTTTTTTTTCTTGTTTATTTCTTTTTGGTTTCCTTCTTTTCCTTCCTCCCTTCTTCTCTGTTTTTTCTTCATTCTTTGTCCTCCTCCTGCTTCTTTTTTTCTTTTTTTTGTTCTTTGTTTTTCCTTTCTTGGTTTTCCTTGGCTTCCTTGCCTCTTTTTTATTTGCCTTGGCTCGCTTCGTCCGGATTTGCTTTATTCCGACTAGCGTCTGCCTCCTTATAGAAACCAAAAATCAAATATATTGTAGGAAAAAATTGTTTAGTTTTCAAGATGCCATCCATAAACGTCCCAATGTCCACTGTCGACGTTCCTTAGAAGATGTTAGTGAGACGACCATCGTCTGAATACTGAACCAAACCGTTGTCTCGATGTCCATTTCGTACTGTTAGACAAGTCTTTCCTACAATATCGAAGAATAAAATCTTTTGTAGGAAGACATCTTTTTTGATAGTAGCGATGTCTACCGAAGGTTGAAGTACTAAATTTTGATGTTTACACGAAACTGGAAAGCGTTTCAATATCTACTGCAGCCGGTTGATAAACGACATTGAAACCAATCTTTATAGAGACGTCGATACTGGACTCTCAGACAAGTAACGACGTGAACTCGACCTGACGTCAGCGCGACATTTAATATTTTGTGTGCATAATGTCTGCCTCTAAAATTCAAACGACCGTCGTGACAATACCATAACAGTACTGAATCGATGGTTGTTTGAATATCAGTGAAGTTATATATATATATAATTTTAATGAATAAGGTTATGTGATCATAAAAATCCTCACATTGTTATCACGTCGTGAGGATATAATTGGAATTAAAATCAATTTGAAATACAAAAAATATGAACTTATTAGTAAAATAATCAACTAAATTATCAAATAAGGGTGTAAGTTCAAGCATACTTTACATTTCAAATATTTATCCGTTAAGGTGATTCTTCAAGTTTTTATTACTAAACTAGGGTGTTTTTAAGTAATATTATTAAATTCAACAATTTTCAAAATAAATATAATCCAGCAATTGTATTGCTGTAGGAAAATGTTATTAATTTTGTAAAAATAATTTTCTTACTCTTAATCGAATGCAAAAACTGCCAAAACTTTAGAGGTGGAATAAAATGTTTTCGCAGTTACACAGTCTCATTTAAATTGATCAAACCATTCTCACATTATAGATTAATAGTTTTGTCCAAACGTTCCTTTCAGTAAATTTGAAACCATTTATAATTTTTAATGAACAACGGAACCATAATCTTGGACATAAAAAATAACAACAAGATTGTTATTTCATATTTTCATTTGTTACGATTACGTGTCGACCTGTTGTAGGTCATTTTCAAATTTAAAATTAAATAATTATTAGCCCATTGAATCAATTCAAAAAAATTTTTCAATAAATTATAATTATATAATTCTTCGCTCACCAACCGTGTCTAAAGATCCATATATAATTTCGTCACATAAGCCTAATTACATTTGCCATTTTTTTTAATATATAAATATAAATAATAACAAATTATTTATATTTATTCCACAGAAGTAATGTCAAAAATAAAGTACCGTTGATACATCACGTCATCAATTATACGTACTCTGAGTCAAACAACAAAATATTCTTACGATTTTTCCTCAAATTTTCTTAACAAACCTTGATATATAACACTGTGTTATATAACACTGAGTCTCTCACAGTCTAACTTTTCATTAATAGAATTTTTGTTTTTAATTGTTTCCGTCATTTTGTTAACTAGTCTTTTCTTATAATTTGGTACACTTTTCAGAATTTTTGTTCCTTCATAATTAATATTATTGTCATTTTCTACCTCATGTTTAGATAACGAAGTAAATTTTTCAGGTTTTAACTTAGCATTATATTTGTGTTCGTATATTCGTCTTTATATTTCAATGTCATTCTCTCATTGTCGAACAGTGGCTAGATTATTTAGCCGTATAGCAACGGACCGTGGATCAAGACAACATTTTTAAAGCCTTGCCAACATCTGGTCGGCATTCCGCCGACACTTGTCACATTGTCTAACATATACATCTAGACAACGAATAATCGAACCTTGTTTCGGTATGGGCACAACGGTCGTTTTAGTATTGGCAAGCGACACTTTTCGGACAAAGTTTACGATCTTGCCGATGTCGGTTTGGAGTTCCGCCGACACTTGTCTGAATGTCCAATATTTACGCCCAGACAATGGTTATTCCGATACTGTTTTGGTACCTGCACGACGGTCGTTTGAGTATTGACAACGGACCCTTTCTGGACAAAATGATTACAATCGTGCTAACGTCGGGTCAGCGTTTTGCCGACACTTGTCTCAGTGTTCAATATCTGCGTTAAAACAACGGTTGGTCCGACGTTATTTGTATCTACGTGGACAACGGAAGGTAGCAAATAAGGTTACGTTTGTTAAAAGAACGGCTTAAAACAGTAATAGAAGCAAAAAGTACGAATGAAATTGTAATATTATTATAGTTTAATTAAAAAATAATCGTTTTATCATAAAAAAATTTTGTTTAAAAAATCTCTTTTTGAGAAATTTAATTTTCAAAGAAAAAGTGTCCTTTTCTTGAAAATTGCGATTTGGAGTACTTTCGAGCAATATTTTAGGTTCGATAACTCCATAATTGGATTCTCTTAACAACTTTTTATGAGAAATGTGTAGTATGAACGTTTTTTTGATCAGTCGAACGGCGATGATCGTTAATTAAAGTTAAGTAACTCTAAAATCGCGTTTCTTCATGAAAATCAATAATCGCTCATAAAAAATTGAACACTTTTAAAAAAAGCCCATATTTTGGAAAACACTCTACTGTTACCTGTAGAATAGAGTAATAAACTTGTTTTAGACATCTGCGATGGTCGGGTGTGGGAATTTGCTAACTTGGCATGGAGTTTCCCACGTGATTTTCATAAAATATTCATTAACAACTGCATTTAGACTTTACGAATTCTATTCGAATTTTTTAATTTTTATATGGAATTATTTGAAAAATAAAATGCACTCTGCCCCTATATATTTTCGATTACATATCGAAATTCTCTTCGGAGGGGAGAAGGGAAATTATACGTTGAGACTATCTTTGCAACGCAAACGCAAATTGGTTATCTCTCAGGTTAGCTAAGCAGATGACAGACTAAGGTAGAAGGCCCGTATAAAAATTTTTCATTGTTTTAAGCACAGCATTTCAGGGCGTAAAAGTAACAATTCTTTATCTGAAGAATAAATGACAGTACTTTCTTTACACCTGTTCTGAACAACATAACATTATACATTTTTGAATTTTCTTAACGAAAACTTTTTCAAGATTTTACAACGTTTCAAATATATTTTTATTTTGTATTTTTAAGGTCCGATTTTATAAACATCAATTAAAATTTCCTATTATATGGAAATTATAATTTCTTTTTCTCTCTTAAAAAAGCCCATGATTGCGTGAAGTTGACACAAGCTACTACATTCGCATATCAGGCTTTCATTTTCCGATGAATTTTGCCGATGACGCAAGATGATTGCGCATAAAAAAAAAATCGTATGAATTTTCCCGCGCGGAAAAACTAGTTGCCAGCTCGTCCGGCAAAAGTCTGGATCGTAATCGCGAGCCAGACGCATGCCAGATTTATGCCATGCTAGTGCCAGATTTCAGAAGTCTGGCATTAGTACGGTATGCATCTGGC
>JABFOV010006762.1:0-10263 GCA_022817685.1 Aradophagus sp. ZL-2020
TCAGTCACACGCTCACTATCTTATGTGTCGTTAGCTTTTGTTGATGTAAATTAGTTCCGCGTGAGCACCAATACTTGCTACACCACTTTCATCGATGTCTCTTACTCTAGATTTGTGTATTTATTTTTTCTGTTTTTTTTTCTATATTGCTGTTACTGCTGTGTTTTCTCTTTCGTTTTTTTTGGGTTTTTTTTTTTTTTTTTAAGGGTTTTTTTTTTTTTTTTTTTTTTTTTTTTTTTTTTGCACAAAATATGATGTCAAAGAAGTTCTGTTCCAACTTTATAAATAATAACTTAATATAACTGAATTGATTATACATTTATACATTCAGTACCCTGGTTCGAAGACCAGGGGACAAGAGAATTTCAGGCTGGAAATATGCTATGAATTTTGTGACTATTACTTTTCGCGCAGTAAAATTTACTATTTTTTTTCTGTAAAATTATTTGATAATTTCAAAACGTTATTTTTACCAAGTTTTCAACTTGATGGAAACTCTTGGACTATATTGTAATAATTTTCACAAATCCATAAATTTGTTCAACGTACTTTGCAATTTTTCAAAATTATTTCGCTAATGTATCAAAGAAAACAACGGTGTATTCTTGTATATATACTTTAAATAAGGTAATAAGGTCACATGAATCATAGTAAAATTTATAGTTTCTCATTTGTCATTTCCGTGGACGTTTCCATTATGTAGTGTAATATCAAACATGTTATTGATAGGGTGAAGAGTAATTGCATAAAGGTAATAAAAAATGATAATAATAAAAAAGAAAAAAAAGAAAAATATGTAATAATAAAAGAATAGCCGAATGAGAAAAAAATAGGAGGAAGTACTCGAATTGTAAACTGCCCAAGTGTTCATAGCCATATATGCAATATATTATTAAAAAAAATTAATAATAAAATAATATAAAATGGAATAAAAAGAACAAACAAGATGACGAAAGATGAAATTGTATACACTATATATTGTAAAAAAGACCAATGAAACTGTAATATATGAATTCATATAATAGCATGTATTCAGGAATACAGACTACTTAACTGAGTTCAATGTAAGGATGATGTTGTTCAAAACTGATGATTTTTTTAAACCACCAATGAATGTACGCATAAATTACGTTTTGCGGAAACATGAGTTTCGTGAAACTACCGTTATGCGTATGTTTGATAAATGGAAATTTAAGAGCGAATCAACATCATCAGTTGCAGTATTGCGTTTTCTTTTTCTTTTTTTTTTTTTTTTTTTTTTCCTAACGATAGTTCGAGCAACTTGACAATGACTGCATTTTAAGTGGGACATGCAATTTACAAGTGCCTGTTTTTACTACGACAAAACTCGTTGCACCGAATCTGTGATTGAAAATCGTTTTGGTATGTTAATTGTACCGTTTCTTTTCTTCTGAAAACAAGCAGTGAAAATTGGATTTGAGCAATGTTGCCCCAACTATCTACAATAGATTTCAAACATTTTAGTTGATGAAAATGTACGATAGGCATACGAAAGTAAGAAAACGATAACATGGAAAAAAGATGATTTAAAAATAACATTTGTTTTTTAATGTAAAAACAGATTTACTGTATTAAAAAATTATTCACTTTTCTCAAACGATGCAAAAAACTGAATAATATTAGTAATGAAATAACAACTATCTAAAATAATGAAAAGTCAAATTCGTTAGTTTATAGTATTAAAACATATTTTTATTGATAATTGAACTCTTTAACTTCCGATTGGGCAAAAATGTTTGTTTTTACTCATGTTAAACGAATAAAAATGACTAAGTCATTGTTTTTAATGTCTGCAGGACATACACGCCCAATTATGAATTAGTAAAGATACAGATATAAAAACATAGTTTTTGATTGTAAGAAACAGAAATACGAATTCATCGTTATTTTTAAACTGTTTGATAAGTCTAAACTATTTTAATGATAATGATATTTAGATTAAAGATTTTAAAAATGTGTTTTTTCTCATTTTTTAAGCTTTTTAAATTTAGTAATTTTTTTATTATTATAATTAAAGATTTATACATAACATATCTAAATTTGAGTATTTGAATTAATAAGTAAGGGAATATTTGTTGAGATGTTTCTTTGAGTGTTTATTTTGTTGAATTTTTGAAAATTGATCAATATAATATGATCAAGCTTTTCATCGATTATTGAATCTTTTCAATTCTACTATTATCTGGAATATCTTAATTAATAATCTCTTTTTATGATAGACAATGCAATATAATATTGTATGACTATTACTGTGTTAATAATATGTTGCTATCATGGTGTATTCATAGTAAAACAACTTGTCCTTTAAAAAATGGTTATTCTTCATAAACAGTACCTTACTCCATTCCCAAGTATTTACGTTTAATTTAAATATGCCAGTATATCTACTTTCATAAACATGCATGAGTATAAGTATGGTCATTGAAAAATCGAATATCATGAGACTTTATTTTGTATCAATATTATTTATTAGTATCAATAATAAATAACAATGTTATTTTTATTTAAATGAATATTATGAAACGTAATTAATAGCTTTTATCATTGCTAAAAACATCTACACAATATGTACATTTAATAATGTGAACAATTATAATACAAATCTTTGATACATTACATTAAAATTTCAATATGATTCAAAGAACAACATAATTTAAGTAAGAAAATACTATTGTTGACGCAATAAGTGTAAATTATTAAAAATAGAAAATATTACAATAATTCTATTAATGGGATCGTATTCGTTTATCCTCTCTCCTATAATATTTGCCATCGTCAGAATCAATACTTTTACGTTTTTTATTCTCACTGCGCATTTCATCTCTATCATTTTGACTTTTATGGTCTTTTGCATTCTTGTTTCTATCCTCCTTAATTTTATTTTCTTTACTTTTCTCTTTTCTATTTCTGTCTTCTTTATCCCTGTAATCTCCCCTTCTCTCATTATTTTTATCTTCTCGATGTTTATATATCTTACTTTTTGAATCTTCCTTCATTTTTCCATTCTTATGTTTTCTGGTCTTATCAGTTTCAGAATCTGAATCTCTATAAGATTTTCTTTTTTTAGATTGTTTATATCTAAAGTCTTCTCCCGATGAAGCGTCACTGGAATCATTGTCACTGCTTGAATTACTGTTGGATTTTGAGACTTGTTTTCTTTTCTTCTTAGATTTCTTATTTCTTTTTTCCATTTTGCGTAATTTTCTATAAAAAGTATATGATAAACAATTGATTGTAAAATTAATTACTCAAATTTCGTAATTATAATGCTCTTACTTACTTCAATAATTTCTTCTTCTCCTTTTTAGTAAGTGATTTTAGAAAAGAAACATCTTGGTTTTCATCATCAGACATTAACAGATCACTGTTCTGAGGTAGTTGTAAGTGCTGCTGAGCAATAAGTGCTGACCTAAAATAATTATTTTGATCAAATAAAATTGTTGCTATATTTTTTATAAGTAACAATTATTTGTTGCTATATTCTTTACAAGTAACATTATTGGTAAGCTGATTAGTTCCATTGGCGCATCAAGTACACTATTTTTCACAATTTCTGATTCTGTATGGAAAAAATATTTCAGTTCAGAAAGAACAAATTCTTGTAAAATCTGTCATACAAATGGCATGACTCATAGATATGAACTTTCATTTTTGAGTTTTATATTTTTTGTAGCACCTATATTTTAATATTCTTACATTTCATTTTAATTTGCATTACAAATATGAAATTGTATGTGGTTAAAAAAACATTTGTAAAAAATCTCTGTATAATTACTTTTTCAACCCTAATCCATCTTCTTTCATTTGTTGAACCAAAGTCATAGCATCTGGTGCAGCAGGAGTGGACTCATTGTTTGCCATCACAACACTTATAGCTTGACTGTAAAGAGGACACTCCTTATCTGTGGAAAAATAGAGTTACTAAATTAAAAATCACTTACAAGACTGAATGTAAGATTAAATAATTATGCTTTATACAATTTACATTTGTGCTTTTTTACATTTCAAAAATGCACTTTTTAATAGATAATAACAATCAAAACCATACGTGAGTAATAATATAATAGTAACAGCAAATTAAAGAAATCTAATTTCTTAGCTTCAAAACGTACTTTTTCATTACAATTTTCAATATGTACATGCAATTTTGAACCACTATTGCGACAAAAATAAATGTAAATGAACATGAAGCAATAAATGAAAGAATTAGTGAGAAATGAGTAAATGTAGTGTAATATTTTATGAATTTTATTACTAATTACCTGTATTAATATGTCCCCACTTATGACACTTTATACACCTGACATTTCTCACTTGAATTCCAAAAGGTTGGTCTCTGATTTCACTGTCTCCCTTACAATAACTTTCACGTGGTGCATTATATTTTCTTTGCCACTCAAATTTATATTCTGGCTCATTGTCTTCTTTTTCTCTTTCCTTTTTCGCGCCTGGTGGTGGCTCGTACATAAAATTTACACTCAACTTATCTTTACTTTCTTTGCTTAGTAATGCTCTGAAATAATTTACAATGAAAATATTCCATTAATATTTATTCTTTCAATAACCAACGTTCAGAATGTACTAAGGTTTACTGATAAAACCAAAACATAACCTTCAAATACATACTTGTTGTTATGCAGATCCTGCTCTTTTTCATACTGAACTCTAAGTTCTTCCTGTTTTTTCTTGTAAGCCTCGGCTTGTTGTTCGGCCATCCATACCTAAATAAAACAAAAAGTCATTTTCAAAATATCTTTAATGATCTTACTCTTTAAGATCGTTCCAAAGTCACTTACTCGCTTCAAATTGTCCCTCGAAGCGGGGTGAAAGAATTTTTTACACATATAATTATTAAACCCCTTCCCCATATTGACCTGTCAAATTGGCGCGCACTTAATTCTTACGAATTGCGACTAGATTTGTCGCAAAACACGGAATCACGTCTGCTCTAAACGACGTTTCATTCCCAAATAAAAACAAAAACTCCATTCGATACTTTTCAACGTACAAACATGGTCAATTAGAATGTGAAAAAGTTTTTTTTTTTATATTTCTTCAAAAGAAACCGGATAGTTTTCGGTGTCATTTACTGTTAATTGTTTTTTAATGATTCTGAAAATGCATATTAGTTGCGTTCTGAGCTGTTAAAAAATTATTTCAATAAAAATACATTTAATTTAGTTATTATTATGACTAGGAAAAAATTGAAGAGCTTGGGTAGATATGAATCATTTAAAGTTGTGATTAAGGTTGAAGGTTAAGTTAACAGATGGCGCTATGAGTTACTACTTGTGTTATCGATTCTATCGTTTTTAAGAAAAAAACTTTACATGTAATATTATATATAAATAAAACAAAATTATTTTCTACGATCAATGTAAAAACTTAAAGATTATTATTTTACATCTATCAGCGTATTCGATCTAATGAAAAAGATTATCTAATGAAAAAGGTTAGTCAATTTAGTTCAGATAAATGCGTCTTTATTTATTACAGAATTTTTTGTATTCCAATATACAGTTTAAAAGGAGCTCATTTCTAATATATAAATAAAAATAATCATAAATTCCAAGAATTTTTGAAGCAAAAATTACCAGAATTAGAAGTCAACAATAGTTTTGATAATATTTCTTTTTTGCTTTAAATATATCTTATTCACATTTCCAATATCTAATTCAACAACTAAAAATTAAATAAACAAATGATAAAAATGAAGCAATGTAAATACGTTTATTTGAATAATAAATAAAGTTGAAGTTAATGTCAACAGTCAAAAGAGAAATTGTGAAGTAGTTACATTGACGAAACAATGAAATTGGCAAAATGAAAAACAAAATAGTAAAAAAAGTTTTATTTTGTGAAGTCAAAATCAACGCTTGATAGCGGCAACGATAGCGCCAATAGTGGTGCGTGGCGCCAGTAGTTACACGCCAATCGACGCCGCTAACTAATTGATCCCTCGTTCGATCGGTGGGTAGCGAACCGAGCGGAGGTCTGCTCGTGGAAATCGGCATATTGCGTAATATGTATAAAGCAATGCAATGTCAATGTCATTATCAATGTCATTGTCATTGCCTGTTGGCTTTTTTCATAGTGTACATTTGTCGAGTTTCCATTTTTAGTGTGAAATTTTTTGTTACCGCCACTCGCATAGACGCCATTTTTAATTGAACCGCTAAAACCCACCAAACGTTTGTTCTGATTTTTCGATGTTTCATCATCGCCGATTGAGTATTCGTAAGTAGCATTATAATAAAATTAATGAATTAAAAAACAGAAAAGTGAAAAAAGTTCAATTTTGAAAAGTCTGAATCAAAGGTTGGTAGCGGTAACGTTGGCGCGTGGCGCCACCCGACGCCGCTGACCAATCGACTCTCTCATTCGATCGTTGACAAGTGAACCGCGTGGACGCCTGCTCATGGAAATCAGCATATTGCGTGATATTTATGACCAATGCAATGTCATTGTCATTGCCAGTTGGTTTTGAATATTGTACATTATGCAGAGTTTGTGTCGAAAGCGAACGCTTTTTTAGTCTGTATTGCCGCCATTTTTACCTAAGCTTTCCCGGCAAAAGGACTTTCATACTTTTTGCTTCACTTTCACGATAAAACTTTTCGTAAGTAGCATCACTTAGATATTTACAAAGCAAATAAAAAATAAACGTTTTTTTTTTTCTTTTTTTGTAGGTATTTACAAAACATTTTTGAGGTTGCCAGTGAGACCGAGATAGACTTGTTACCTAAAAATTCTATCTTTTCTCTCCCTCCCCCCGTTTTGCTGGCTTAACCTGTTTCAGCCGTTTAGTTATGATGCATTCACAAAGTCAAAGTCTTTTATTAATTAATTATTAAAAAAAAATTATAAGAAAATGAATCATCTTATATGGAAATATTTTACACAGACATCAATATATAATGTCGAAAAAAATTTGTTTTTTTGGACGTTGGAGGTTAATGTCAACGCATCAGTTACCAATGTCTGCTTATCGACCGTCGATGCGTTAATATAAAAGGCCGATTCGCACAGGCAAGTTTGTAGTTTTGAACTGTTGAATTTAAAACATTTCCAACGCCGCGTCGAACTCTGTCTACGTGAATTACGTGTAACTTCTAACGTTTCTAAAAACAAATTCTTTGACATTGATTATCGATGTCCGGACGTGAGTTAGCCAACTTTCCATATTGGACGATGAATTTGCAAAATCTTGCGACATCAAAAGGTACATCATAATTGAATGAATAATTAAAATTTGAAGAATGGACAATTAACATTTTAAGTTTGTTTACATTCTACAATTTTAATTTAGAATTTAACAAAGAAGTTTGCATTTTTCGTTTTTTTTTTTTTCTATTTATATATATTATGTGTGCAGTACATTTATTTTGAAATTCGTATACGCAAAATTTGTAAACATTTTAAAATACGTTTCAAGTTTATTTAAAGTTGAAACAAAAATTAAAGTTCCAGTTTTATGGTTTTTACGGCAATGGTTTTTACAAGTGAATTTTTTGACAAAATGCGGTGGTTATATTTTATAAATTTATAACACATATAGTACTTTATACATTGATGAAATAAATATTTATATCAAATTATTACGAATACATTATATACAATATTATTATATATATTATCATTTCAATTAATGGCCATTATAAGTGAGCTTTAATCACGAAGTTAAATTTAGTTTTTGCTTCCTGATAAACTTCAACCCACGTTTGTACTTCCGGTGGAATAGTAACAAGATTGATTTGATATTTTTGGATCTGTACTGATTTTTTTTTTTTTTTTTGTTTTGAAATAAAAGTATATTGTATACTTATATCAGTAGAATCAAAGAAAATAGTTTATATTCAAAAGTTAGTAATTATATAATTGTTTACCAATGAGTTTTAATACTTCCCATGTTTATGATACTTTTTTATATACTTGCCCAAATTCATTGTATATAATTTTAAAATTGTAGTAGCAAGTGAATGCAATCAGATCAAAATAATTTTTCATAATGTAAGAGTTGATTTTGTACAAATAATACAATTAATTTTAAATAAAAAGAAAACTTGTAATTTACATGCGTCATGTAGTATTAACATTATTAATTCATTTGATTGCAACAAAAAATTTAATTGTTATCAGTTGTACTAACCCTGCATACAGTGCTTGAGATAATGAAAGATGCTGTCGCAATGCATTCAGGGTAATAATAATGTATGTGTGATTAGCCATAACAATGAATAATCGTATACCTAAATTAAACTCAATTTCGCTTATTTAATGCAAGCTATCAGTTATGCATAATGATATTTCAGACAATAATTCTTAAAACTTCACATTTTCGGAAAAAATGTTTGCTGAAAATAATTAGTTAATTGGTAATTAAAAACGTAAAAAATAAGTTACATGCAATTTAACTTTACAATATTTGTGATGGCGTATTTTTTTGTATCAAACAATTAAAAATGATTTAATTTTGTCGTCATTTGAATGTTAATATATTAATGGACAATTGACTTCAAATATTATCAGTACAATTAAGATTTTTAATTGAGCAGTATTTAATACAAATGATTACGTATTATATTATATTCTATCACTCTGCATCCTAAAGCAGGACTATCGGTTGGCCTAAATTCTGGCGGCGCTTTGAGGTTGTTTGTCGTTTCCTTCAACGCCTACACTAATAAAAAAAACTTACGCGTCCACATATAAACACATAAAGAATTAAAAAGAAATTCCGATAAACATAATCAAGTCGCTTGCATCATTACATTATGTTTGATAACGTCGAAAAAAAGTTAGGCTTCCTCTACTTTTTTTTTTCTTTCATAATACGTATCGCGCCGTGAGCAACGGGCACAAAACGTACAAGATGGCTACGAATAAAAGAAAGAAATTCCCGCCATAACGACTGCCATGTAATAGTCCGTAATTGCTTCATGTTGACATTGCAAAAACGATTGCCAGCTTTTATTCTCCGACGGGTTTTAACTTTTTAGTCATTATTATCAGTTCATTATAAATAAAAAAATAAAAAAATAAAATAAAACAAACGCCTCGCTTAAAATTTGTTGCATATATATATGTTTGGCATATGTTTAATAATGAAATACAGTTAATAAATACTTCAAGTATTTTTGAATGTGTTCAAAAATAAAACATTAAAAAAATTATCACTTAGTAACTATAATCGGGTTTAAGATATGATATTTAATATAAAATAATCATGACTTAGCAAAGGCTTAATTTTCAATACGTGAGTTTCGTAGCATTTCGATGTCGAATAAAAATTTAACTGAAGCATTAAATTAATACGCCAGGAGACAGACATAACGTTTACAACGCTTGATTATCTACGGGTTTCAAATTTCACTCGACGACAATGACAAACATTGACATCCTCGCGCACTGGTCCAACAATGATGTATCAACAAATCCGGCGATGTAAATACTAGTTGCACTGTAATTAGCACTTAGACGTTGAGTCGCGGATTCGCGCGGTATGCGAGTCGATGTGCCAAGGACCGGATTCAATTTCAGTTGCTGAATAATCCGTGGACGTATCACCGGCTGTTTGATACCGCAATGCTGTGAACGCCCTTTAAATTATTAATTATCGCTACCCTTTGTTAATCATGGTGTAGTGCTTTCGCAATTATCGATAACGATTGATGTAAAAAATCCAAATGTCTTCATTTTGAAGATGTAGTACATTCTCAAAAATAAGTATTTTGTTACAAACAGAAACGAAAATTTAAAGATACACTCCCTAACAAAAAAATTCATATAGAATCCTATACAGGAATTTGAGACAGGAACCTACATAGGAATTTATTTGGGTTCCTATAAAGGAACCCACACCATCTAGGAACCTATCTGGGTTCCATTATGGCTGATTTGATCAAACTGAACCCATATGGGAACTCAGATAGGTTCCCACGTAATATGGATTTCTTATATAGGAACCCAAATGAATTCCTATATAGGTTCCTGTTTCAAATTCTTTTATAGGATCCCATATGGATTTTTTTGTTAGGGCTGACAAAACTATGTTGTACAACATAACACGGATTGTGAAATTTCCAGCTTGGTTATTGGTCGAAATAAAGCAATCTTCCAATGTCATTGGCTGAAGTTAGTGACGATTTGATATCGTAAATAGTTTACTATATGAAATTGTCCACGTTACAGTATATGTTGTCGCGGTTACAATGTGGTTTTCTCAGAGTAGAGATATAAAGG
>JABFOV010006763.1:0-10262 GCA_022817685.1 Aradophagus sp. ZL-2020
AGTCTAGTCATTTGTAATGAATTTCCAAATAGATTAATGTAGTTGAAGTTTCCAACGTTTATTAATCAACGAAAATTAATCATATATAATGTAGTAACATAAATCGTAATCAGAAATGAAAAAATTATATTTTCCAACATTGAAATATTCAAGCTTCTTTTTGAAAAATTATTCAATAAAAAAATACTATTATATGTATGAAGAAAAGTATATCAAATTTTATTTTCGTTTACTAATAAACGTTGGAAACTTCAAACTCATATAGATTATACTAGGATTTTTCTCTCCGTGTATGATTTAACACGAAACTCAACCTAACACTTACATTAAATCGCTTTCAAAAATTTGAAAATTATACGACAAATTTTTTTTTTTATTTTAAAACACTTGTGCGCGCAATTTAATAGACACGTTCTTATCTTTTAATATGAATCGTAAACTTACGTAACATTAACGCACCATAAAACAAGGAAAACCGGAGGGTGCGAAACGCGCAAGCACCTTAGCACCGAACGAATAAAATGTCGCGCCACTTGACGAAGTCAAAAAAAAATATATACATATTGCGACGCGTTCGTAAATCGCGCGAGCTCCTTTTTAATTGCAAACTTTCGTTTTACAGTGCAGCTTTTATTATAACTTCGGTTAACGCTTTTAAATTAAATTTCGCGCCGCATTACCGAGCGACGGTCCATTCCACGTTTCATTATACATTTTACTTCCGCGAATGTTATACATTTTATATTCGACCGTTTTAAAAACACATAAGGCGCGTGAATTTTTATCGCCTTCGACTGTTTAATAGAACAATAACGTTTCCTGCGCTTTCGCTTACAAAGTACGCGCGGAATTTTCACTGATAATGTATGAAAGGTAAGAAAAAAAAGGAAAAAAAAAGGAAAAAAAATAAGGCAACGCGTTCGCCGATAAGAACGCTCTGTCATAACGATTCGCTCGCGAAGAACACTAAGTGTTGTTCGTATTTAAAATTATCAACAATTTATTCTATTTTGCGTTTTACATAGTTTTACTTTTATGATTGCACTTTATTTTTCGTTTAATATTCTAGAAGTGCCGATCAGTCAACGTCCACTATTGATGTATCTTTTTTTTACGTCAATTTTAGATGTCGAGTTAAGTACTTTATAATATCGATCGTCGGATAATTGTAAGCATTGTGGCAATCGATAAAAAGCTGATGAACGTTTTTGATACGCCACCCTTCATTCTTAAGGAATCGTATTTGTTTTATTATCGCTTGCTTATAAGCGCTGGCAGCTTCGAGCACATAGTTGCCTGCTGTTTGAAATTGAAAATTGCTTCCCATGTGTTATAACGGCATCCGCTCAAACAGCGAGCATACGAGAAGTTTTCAGGCGAAGAAATTATTTGCAAGAGCGGCGCGAAGAAAAACAATGACTGTTGAAAAAGACAGCGTCTGTTTGTATCATTGTGTTGAATTTTTTTTTTTTTTTTTTTGCATTAAACTGAAGTTGTGTATACTTTTCAACATTATAATATATAGAAAATCAATTCGACGAGACGAAGATTAGTAAAACAAGTGCGATATAAATATGAACAAGTAGTTATTTTTACATAACTGTACAATGTCGACAAAACAATGAGGAAAAATATAGAAATGTGAGACAAATAAAACGAAAATATAAACAAGTATATAAATATACATTAATAATATACAATAATAATAGAAATAACATAAATAAACAACACCGACAAAAAAAAAAAAAATAGAAAACAAATACGAGACAATGTAAACACGCTGATAAAAATATTATGATTTCACTCAAAATGCCAGTTTTTTTTTTTCGTTTTCAACCCTTTTAACCTCATTTCAACCGCAAAGTTTCATAATTATCTACAGTTTTGAGGCTAAAAGAAAGTTGAAATCAGCTTTATTTCATCCTCCTTTCAACCTCGTTTCAACCTCTTTTTGCATACCAAAATACCTCCACGCCTTTGTTTATCAAACAACTTTTATTCTCAGCTGCTTCTTACCCACCATCTACCATCGGAAAATCAATCGAACGTGCCTTCCACTTTTAATTGGCCCGATCGAAAGCTGCCTGAAACGTCAATCAATCGCGTTGCAATTATCCCATACCATTTCTAGCGAAATAGTCATTATCGCTATTATCATCGTTCGACTAACGCCATCGCAATTTCAATGCCCGTCACTTCTTTTCTATTACCGAAAACCAACTGGAACGATTCACCGCGACAATCGAAAAATGATTATCCGCCGGTATAAAAGTCCCGACGTGACGTCGGAGAAAAGCCCGTGGCATTTTCCCTCGATAAGCGAGCCGAGCTGTAACGGAAAGCGAAGGGTAAATATTTAAATGTCTTCTAGTCACATATACTTATGGTGGATGTTAAATCGATATGTCGCTCGGTATTTGCGACGCCCAGCTGTGCGCGCGCGCGTGTCTGTGTACAAGTGTTTCGGAACAAGCGTTCCATTCTCTGTCCTTTGGTTAATATCAAGCAGCGAGAAAAGTCTGACAGGACGCAAAAGCTACTATCCACTAACGACGAATCCAAAGTTGTTGCCGAAGCCCGCGCGACATCTTGATTTTCGAAAACCGTGCAGCCGTGAAATTGGCGCTTCGTGTCGCCCGCTACTTCGCCGTCGCATTTTATGGGCCGTTCGCCCCGCCGCTGGTACATTCTCGTGGATTTGCATCAGGACGTTGCGCTTCAAAAGTATTGGCATTTTTCAGCCGCTGTTCCGACAGCGCAATTAAAGTTGAAAACGTATTAGCCTGATAACGAACAATTCGACGTGGGTGCAGTCGAAATCGGTCACTGGGTACCGACCGATGGTACTGCGTTTTGGAGGTTATGTTTGGTTTTTTTTTTACGCGCAGGAATTTACCAACGGTTTTATATTATTGAATGAAATGTATATTATATATAGTATTGTAAAACAAATGTATAATATTGTTTTTTGAACCCCGAAATGACGATGAGCTTGAGGTTTGCCACGTGGCGAATCGCCACATATATTAGACTTAGAAAATTTTCTAAGTTCAAAAATTCAAATCGACAATTTTTTGTGTTTACAATTTATACTTTTCACTGTGTTCGTTGTTGCATTTGTCGATTTCAATTTTTGAACATAGAAAATTTTCTAAGTAAAAAACGTATGGCAATTTGCCACGTGGCAAACTTCAGGCACATGAAATGACGATATTGATGTCCCGGACGAAAACTATCGAAATGGTCTGTATCAAAATGCATGTAAAATTTTTGAAATAGAATGGTCTTCGACCCAATATTGAGATAGCATACGGTCTATCTTTTGCATTAAAAAGAATAATAAAAATAACTATTTTATAGTTAAAATTCACATCAAAGACACGTCAAAACACAAATGAATAATAAAAAAAAAAAAGTAAAAAAAATCGATTTTTTAATTTATAAAAAGTTTGCCGTGCGAATTAGAAAATCGCCAATCGATTTTGCATAACTTGTCACTACTGCTGCAATTACTCGATTGAAAGCGACGAGATAGTTTTACGCGTGATTCGATGGCGCATGGACGAGTTTATATTTTTTTCCTTTTGCTTTTTTTCCCCCCGATTTGAAAAACAAATTAGACCGAGGGCGAGACGGGAGAAATAATTTCGCGACCCGTCACGTTCGACGCCCGATAAATCCGAGCGCAACGGAGCGTATTTCAGTGGGCTTACGTATCGTGAATTCATTTTCAATGAATTATAACGACGGTGCAAAAATAATGCCGTTCGGCGATACACTGATTAAAGTATTCCGCAGCAGCGTAAATACATAATTCTGCGTAATTTCAAAACCTGACCGTTCGCTGATATACGACAGCCACGAAATAACATATGATTTGGCGCAAGATGATTTGTTTCAGCAATAGCTTCGTTTGCTTTTGATTGAAATTATAGTTTGGGCGCGAAATCTTATTCGATTCAAACACTTGAAATCAATTATGTGCCAATCGATAAATAATCTGTAAGTCGATCAAAAATAAATATATATCAAAATAAATAAAAAACATATTAAATGAGCAATTGTACAAGTAATATGTTTTTCTGTACGTTTTATTACTTATTGAAATACGAAAAGAGTTCGTAACGTCAAAATGTTGGTTTGTTTTAGAATTATAAATTAAGGTCAAAAACATAAACACATGATGTAAACAAGCGGCGGTAATGTTTTCATTTGACCTTTGTTGACTTTCAAATATTTACATGTACCTGACCATACTTTGTAAACACAGAACTTGTTTCGATGTAACAAATTCCTCGCTGTACACGATTTAATTAAATCAACTCTGCATTTCTTATAAATAAGAAAATGAAATAAGAAAAATTACAAATGTTTCACGTGTGCAAATGAATAATAAAAAAACAGTCGTCCTTTTCACTTCGAATCAAAAGTTTCGAACTCACTCGTTACTTTACAACTTACAAAATTTAGAGAATCGAACTTTTGCAATTCAATTCGTACCTTGTAATAATTAATAATTCGATTACTTTTGAATATCGTTTACCGAAACTTCAACAACGTTTACCGCTAATCCTGCCAACAGCAAAGAAGCCGCCGATCGCTCGAAACAGCGTGATACGTGTAAATCGCGCGGCTAATGACTTGATAATAAGCCGAATCGGATGAACAAATCGCCGGTTTAATTTGGCCCTAATTGACGTGTAACTTATCACGGGTGATAAACGTCACGGCGCGAATTTCGACGCGATATTACATTTATTAGCTCCGATCTGACTGAGTAATTCGGCGAACGCGAGACATAAAATTGCCATTACGCGAGCAACTTGTTACGGCAACATTAGCATGAAAATCCGCGCCGAAACTTCGGCCGGGCGCTTAAAATTTGACGAACGAAATAACTTTATACAATTTGCCGTAATATTTCTTCGCGGTGAACTTTCGCAGGCCGATCACTTATTCATGCGATCCATCTCGTAATTACCGCGTGAATGTTTCATCCAACGAAAACAGTCCGGCTGAATTAATAAATGCTTTGCTTTGGCAGCTGATTCCCTTCTTGCGTTCGCGCCATTTTGTTTCGTTGATGACGAAACAATGCTACCGAAGTTCGAAAGTTGGCGCAAAGATGGCGCTGGAAACTTTGCACTGACATAACCTCACTTCATTGTATGCTAAAAGTTTCGAAGGTTTTTCGTCGAAAGAATTTGCATTTGAATAAACGTTGTTTCTTGATATGAAAATTCAGCATGAAATGAAAAGGTACATTTATATCTAGTTATTTGAATGCACGTTGTTTTGTATTTTGCAGTAACATAACCTTTAAAAATGAACAATTTTTTTTATTCTTTCACGGCTTCAAAGTTGATCACGTGGCAAATGCCACGGAAAATTTCAAAAAAAAGTAAAAAATACCGAGAGATAAACAATTAAAAATTTGCTTATTTAAAAATAAAATATTATATTTTCTTCCTTTCTATATATTCTTCCTTTCTTTTTAATCAAATTTAAAATTTCTAAAGAACACGATTTTTTATCTCCATTTTCACATTTTATCATTATAAATGCCTTACGTTTAATGCAAAAGTCGTTGACAAACGGTAAAGTTATAAATAATTGCAATAAAATTCCAAAGCTGAGAATGCCATTGAAACTCTTGCACCGTCGCAACAACAAAATTATAGTGTGAAACGTTGACGACTGTTACACGCTTTGAACGTACTTTTCACCTTCAATGCAAGTTCAAAATTGATTCAGCATGGCTAATCGCGCGCAATCATTAAATAATTAACACAAATTTATGTTATCCAGCGCCAAGTCCCATAAATCCTCGTAATTAACGCGCTTAGCTAAACAACTATATAACTACCCCATCCGCGGCGTTAATCATTGCAAAAATAACCACGTCATTTCGCCCGCCCACTCTAGTAAGTTGCGTTCAAAACATCTGCGATAACTTTTTTATTATGATATACTATACACGTAAAAGTATAGTAACAAATATAGTAATATAGACAAAGTAAAAGTATATATATTATATATATTCTTAAAATTCCAACGTTTGTCAGCAACCATTTCAGTGGATTTCAATTTTTGAACACAGACAATTTTCAAAAATGTGTGGCAAACTTCAGACATATACAACTTTTTACATCTATAAACGATGGTCAATTTTATTAAATAGTTTCATAAAAAGAAACACGAATATATTTACTTTTAGAATATAAGATTTTCATTTCTAATTGCGTTGTAAGTTGTAGAATTATATTTCATTGATTTTCGTTTACCATCAAACGTCGCAAACTTCAACTACATACTTTTATAACCAGACTGTTTGTAACAATTGAAATCCGCTTATCGTAAGAACATTCCACTTTCCTTAAAGACTTTTTTCAGAAATATAGAACCGCAAAACTTGTCTCGATTTCATAAAAGACTTTTCTGCGTGCGCAGTCAATTAATGGACGCTGTTTTGCGTTGAAAAGCGAACGAGTCGGTGAAACATCGGCGTAACATATTGCCGCGCGACGGGAATCGCCGCCTGGAACGCCACGGCGTTTGGCTACGCTCATTGAATCAGGCGACGGTGTCACGGCGCTGCGCTTGTTAAAGGAGTTTTCCGCGCGCAACTGGGTCACGGCGCAATTTTGTCCGCCGAAACGTTGTCGCGGTTGAACGAGAGGGAGGGGGGGGGCACGTACAGTGCCCGTTCTGTGGTGATTTTCGCACGGTTGCGTTCAGAACGTAGAAAAAACTTGTAATAAAAATTACCATAACTTAATGGAAAAAAAATATTACTACACTATTGTAGTAACTTTCCATACAGGAACTTTTTCTATAATAGTGTGACAAATTTTGTCATAAGTATAGTATTATTTATAATAGTACATCGACATTTTACTGTATTATATAAGTGAAGTTGAAAATTTTCTGTTTTCGTTGTAAAATTTATTTTAGTAAAAATATATGTCAATATTGATTTTCATTGACTGCTTTGTCTAATTTAATTTGATAAATATTTTGTGTAGTGTTTGATCACTTTTTCGCAAATTGTACAATAATTTTTCTAAGTTCGAACTTGTATGTTATATGCGTACAAAACTTCATTGAAACATTCTAGCTTCTTGTAAAATTATTCAATAAAAAATTACTACTGTTTGTATGAATTAAAGTATACCAGATTATATTTTCGTTTGCTGATAAACGTTGGAAACTTCAAGAGCAAGATATTATTTTAATGATATGGTAATGTTTAATACACTTTGCATGATATCATTACACTCCAATAACTTATGGTAATTTTTGTTATCACTTTTTTCTGCGTGTGTGCGCAAGATCAACAACTTTTTCGACCCCGAGTTTTCGAAAAAATCATTTCTCGAATCGCAAAGTTGAGTTTTTTCTAAAGCACGTTTTCAAATTTCAAAATTTTTTCACATTTCATAAATACGTTTTTTCGAATCATTGTCCCTCCTTATCTAACATAAATTCAACATCGTCTTGAATTTATCAGGCAGTTTTAATAACAGCTCAAAAGAATCGTAAACACGGCGCATTCGGAAATAAAATATCCGCAATTTCCGCGGCAATTCCAAAATGCGCTTCGTTTCAAAATCCCAAGGACGATGGATGACTTTTATACTATTTCATAAGGCCACTAAATAACACGCGCTGACGAAAAACACGGTCTTTTATTAACTTTCATGAAAATGGAAATTAGACAGTCAGAAATCATATAGACGTCTCCGTACACCGAATCCTTTTCGCACAACCGTGTGATGATACGAATTTGCATAATTCCAACTGCGTGGAGTCGTCGCGACTTCAAGCGATTGTTATTTATGACCATTTTCAATTACGTTTGTTTTCTTAAAAAATTACGTCCGACTAGTCTGACGACATTTCACTTGGTCGACTCGCTGGAAAAAAGATTTCGAATTCGATCGTAATTTAGATTTGCTTTTACGTAATGAATTTGAGTGTTGATGTTAAAACGTTTCGCAAAAACCGTAAATATTAATAAAACGCATTCGAAATCCAAGTTGACCGAAAAAATAGTATGAATGTGAAGTTTTCCACGTGGAAATATCTACGCGATATAAAATTTGGAGAAAATTAAATAAAAAATGTAAGATAAAGGTTTAATCTTAATTCCTATTTTAATATTATTTATTATATTTACTTATTTTTTTTATATAATATTTTTTTTTATTTTTTTTATATTTTTTATTTTATATTTTTTTTATTTTATTTATTATTTATTCATAATATAAAATTTATAATATAAAATTATTTATATAATTTAATATAATAATAATAATAATAATAATAATAATAATTATAACAATTAAAATTAAAAAATTGTAAAAAAAAAGGTAAGATAAAGGTAAGATAAATTTAAAATCTGCTTGAAGTATATGTATATACTTCGAATTTATTGTTAGAATATACATCAAATTTGTTCAATTATTTCAAAAGTTCTAATCACGTGGATATTTCCACGTGGAAAACTTCACATTCATAGAAATAGTTTGAAAATTAAGATATGCTGGAATATAATGTGGAATAAACTAATAAACAATTCAACAAACAGAAAAACAGATACGCACGGTTATTCGATCGCGACGTTGACATTAATTGGACGAAATTCGACAGATTAATAACAAAACTTACATCCTATTTAGAATATAAGTCAGGTTTGAACGTCGCTCGGTCATTAAAACTTAACTGAAATGGAAACGGTTTAATCAACATTGGACATACGAGTTGACCAATCGATACGACAACGTACGAATTTCATTAAAAATGAATTCCAATCTGTACGCGTCCAATATTACAGTTTTCGAAATCCTGGTTAATAACGTATTGCATTTGTTAATTTACTTTTTGTTACATTTTTTCGTATGCCTTCATACAAATATATATGTATGTATATTTTGTAATTTCAAAGTGTAACCTTTTTTACTTTGTCAAAGTTTACAATAGACAATTGTTAACAAATTTAGGTAAATCGAGTATTTTTATATAATTCTAAAGTATATTTTTTGAACTTATATATATATTTCTTATTTTGTTTATTAAAATTCGTTTAACTGCCTAAACAAACAAAATGATTTTTAATAATAAACGTTAAAATACGATTGAAAGTACGATATCAATTCGTCAATAAATTTGATCGTCGAAGGTTGAATTGCGGTTGAAATTTGATAGATCAACGAACCGACGCTGCGAACACGCTCGAATGATTGTTTTCTTTTGTAAAACTGTGACAAAAACCCCGCGTTAAATTGAACGTTTCGTAAAGATAATGTTTTAATCTCCAACTATGCAACGACGTTGTGCTTTCTCGGTCCCATTATGATAAAATATCGTTCAAAATATTATAAACTTATATTTTAAATGAATTAAAAAAAAACTACTATTTACATTCATAATGAATACATTTCTCGTGTGGCAATTTTTTTCAATTTTTTTTGTTTATTAATAATTAATTGTTTATTAATTAATTAATTGATTAATGATAATAATAACAATTATTATTATTATTCTTTTTTTTTACAAACAGCGAAATGATAAATTCTCAATTATGCACAAATAAATTATGAAGCGAAAACTTTTCAGCAAAATTATTTCCATCTCGCTTTTCTAATTTGGAACTGTTCGCAGAGTATTAAACCATGATAGTCGTCACTGAATAAATTACGCGAAATTATGCATTTTACAGTTGAATACAAGTAATAACTGCCATCTAATTTTCTATTCCAAACAAAGTTGCGCATCGAAATGAAGACAATGTAATAATACATAATAATGCAATTTTTTTTTTTCATCAAAGCTTTTTTTTTTAATCAAAATTGCATCGAAGTAAATGTGTTCTTAATTGACTCGAAGATTAATTTACGTCACGATATAATTTTAATTAATTCTAGCATTTTAAATGAACCCTTCGCAAACCCATTTGTACTTCAAAACTTTGACTTATTTAAAAATAATTACTCTTTGATAGTAAAACGGAGAATTTAATTTATTTTTAAAATAAATAACTTTGAAGTTGTGGAACTGAGAGAAGAAAAATTATGTACCAACTTTTAATAATATTATATTTAATAATAATAAAAAATGTGTATTTAATGTGTCGACGGTTTACAACATTTTTTAATTTATATATTCAAAATCAAAGAAAATTCATTATCATTTTCATTGTTCATGATAAACTACGAAAACGTGGCACAAACCTTTCTTTGCAAGTGTATATTATTTCATTT
>JABFOV010006764.1:0-10262 GCA_022817685.1 Aradophagus sp. ZL-2020
CTATTGGTGATCGTCTAGACACACAGTCGCCTCCACCACCACGCATGTACGATGAGGGAGGAGGGGGTGTCGTGACTGACACAGAGCAACACATTTTTTTTGGTTTTTTTTTATTTTTTATGTAAAATTGTTGAAATAGTGTTGTTGTTGTTATATTTTTTGAATTTTTTCTTCCAATACTTTATTTTTAATTTTTTTTTTTTTTTTTTTTTTTTTTTTTTTTTTTTTGGTGTAATGTAATTTTATTAATTCAATACAGTAAGTTAAATAATTACTCATGTAATATTGAATAACCTATAGAACGTAAATACCAAATCATTTGGTTAATTCAACGAAATATTCAGTTGATTGAATATCAACACCGAAATTAGGATATCTCGGTAATTCGCAACGTTATTTTGCAAAAAAATTTGAACATCACCGATTTTTAAACACGAAAAATTTGAATTTCTCCTGAAGAAGTAATTATAAATATTAAATGTTGCATTCTTGAACGTATTAAAACAATTTTGAACTCTGATTTTGGTTTTCGACGAATAACATAATTTTTAACAAAAATTCGTTGTAAAAAATCTTTCGTGCGCGAAATCACACCAACAAAATGTATTCGTTGTAGCATGAAATTTTTGGTTCACGTTTTCATGCGATACGTAAACTTTTTCTTGTAATCTGAAAAAAATATACCAGTTACATATTTTGCGTAAAAGCAAAGCAAATATTTTTGCAGACTTGATATGAACTTCATGTGCTCGAAAACCGAGATCTTATGTTAGTTACAGTTTTCCATGCAACCATTAACAACAAAATAATCTAAAAATTTTGCTAAAAAATGTTCATGCAAACCACACATGAACCTCAGAGTTCTTCGACAAAAACTAATGTACGTTTGGCATATTCCAATACAACATAAAGTCATGAAGTAGCAAGCAACAAATATAATGGCACAGTACTGACATACATTTTAAATTAAAATTACATGAATTCATCTTATTATAACGTGAGATTTTGCTCGCTGTATGTTGATTTAACAAAATGTTTCGGTTTAGAAAAACTAAGGTAATGAAATTTTGTTGACGGGTCTCTAATAATTTTACATAAACTCCTATTAAAGGCATGCGACTACTCAAGCGATGTTTTATTATTTATTATATGCACTATGTAAATCCGAATTAGGAAAGGGTTTTAAGAAAGTTGTGTGTGGATTATCGAACGTAGTCGAGCGAGACTGCTTGGCGGTGAATGAAATTAAACATTGAAATAAGGGATTTACGATGAGTTATTGGCCGGGATGAATTTGTGACTAATTTACCACGGAACTTCGACCGAGCCTGAATAAGACGACGATGCTCGCCGAGAAGTATGGCGTCTTAAATTTTGTCGTGGCTCTGTACAGACAGTCTTGCATTTGAGCCAATGATTAATATTTAGCGGCAGATGAATAGCTGTAATTGAATTGCAGATTGTTTTCGGTTCGGCGCATACACTAAATGGCCTGGACTTGGGCTCGTTGCAAAATGGTCTTCCTGTTTGGAACAGGTGCAATACTTTATTTGAATTTAACAGGCGAATTATGACACATTGCATTGCCTTAGATAAATGTAAGTTGAAAAAAATTTACCGAGCTATGAAATATCAGTGAATAGTTTGTTTATACGCTTTTTGTGGGATTTTACATTTTTTACATTTATTGATAAACTTGCTCTTTGTATTCATGTTTCTCTTTTTTTTTATGTCTTTTGTTTTTATCGAACATTTTACATAGAGATTTGAGAAAAATCAATAAAACTGGAACGTTTTTTTACATAGTTGTTTTTTAATCGCAAAAAAAAAAAAATAAAACGTATAAAAAATCGCTATTATTTTAATATATACTAGTTTATGTTTTAAATATTTTCAAATATGTTTAATAATCAAGTCGCTTTTTACATTTGATTTCATCTACTCTTATCGTGTTAAACATTTACTTCAGATAAAATACCAATGATGTATCGAGGTATCTCTACTTACTATGCCCTTCCACTTTTCGGTGACGTTGCTCACTCACAAAAATCTTTTTACCTTCGTTCAAGAATCACTAAGTTTTGCTATTATTTTCTTCGATCAAAAGCTAATTTTATCCTGTCAAGACATTTTTTCTTGGCTTAATCATATAGTATTTTAAATCAAGGAAACTTTTCTTGGCTCAAGAAAATTTATTCTTGGCAAAATATCAAGATACATTTTATCTTGAACCAAGAAAATTTTTCTTCATTCAATGCATCCTTTTTGTGAGTGCTTATGGATTGTTCAGCATATAAATTTAAAATTTATAAAATGGTTTACAAGCATCAGATCAAAATATATGTTAATGAAAGCACTTTCTTATTTAAATTATTGTTTGTTTATTCTGATTACCAAAAATTATGAAATCATCTGTTCTGATCGCAATTATATTTACATTGAAATAATTATAAAGCAGATTCTGATTGTCAGCATATATTGATTTCTGGCCATTGACCAAAATCCATAAGTTTAACAATTCGTAAAGTTTGCAACATTCTTCTCTTCTTTTGTTCTTTAAAAAAAAAATTAATTATAACAAACTATCATACAAAAGACAAAAGAGATTTATTTAATTAATGAACAATTTTCTTCATCATTTACATATCTCCAATGTGATAATTAATTTTATGTAATATATTGTTTCAATTTACAATATACTTTATTTAGCCACGATAAATTGTGAAAGATGTATGAGTAAAGAAGATATCACATTATCCAGAGTACTGAAAATTAAACGGTAAACTTAATGGCTGTGTAATAACACTAATTAGTATCAGGTAGCCTGTTTTTATTTAACGACTTTCCGTGCTATCTTGTTGAGCCGAGACGCATAAGGAAGCCAGGTATAATACAACGGCTGAGACCGACGAGCCGAAATAGCTCAGTTGGGAGAGCGTTAGACTGAAGATCTAAAGGTCCCCGGTTCAATCCCGGGTTTCGGCAATTTTTTTTTACCTTTTTGTCTTCGTTTTTAACAAATGTCATTGTAAGTCAAACGCGCATAAAAAAGTAAATGCAATTATTTTTATTTGTCATCAAAAATCAAGAATGGCCAAGAGAAAAACTGCAAACGATTGCGAATAGTGTACGAATTACCGGAAACGGCAAACTGGCAACAAAATATCACTTTACGGGAGAGAGTTTCTCAAAACGATTTATGACTTCTATTTTCCAAACACTTCAAAACGAATACAACGCAAACGTGGCAATACGAATGAAAATAATTACGGCAAAAGTTTATGTTCAAGTTCGTTTGCCTTTTTCGCGAGATTGAAGAGAATTTTCAAACGATTTGCAGGTGCGTTTAAGCGCGCGCGATTCGATTTAACCCTCGTGATGGAGAAGCAAATGATGGAGGGGAAGCAATTTTTTTTTCTTCATTGCGCCGTCATTAAGTGTCCGGGTTAAAAGGGCCGCCTGGGAGAAAATTGTTTTCACCGTGGAAGCGTCGGGCGTCTATTCGGACAGAGAGAAAATCCGTTTGAAAATCTATTTCGCGCTGGCGCGCTCATTGGATCAGAAGTGCCGCGCGGCACTCTCGTTTTCTCACGCTTTTACTGTAGCCGTTCGAGCAATCACAACGAGACAAAAACATGATTCCCCGACGACGTTGAAGAAGAGAGGCAGGGGCCTCATAATCCGTCGACGATCAAGCGCGGACCTTTTAAAACCGACGGTTATACACTCGGCGGCTCATTACCTCGAGCTCGCGCTAAACTTGTTCGCAAAGCGCGACCAAATCATGCGAAAACATTCGCAACTCCCCTACCCACGGCTCACTTATCACGAGGTGCTATTATGCAAAGTACTCGCGTAAAAATCACATTAATTATATTAACTCGCCTTTTGGCTATTCATTGCCTAACTTCTTGTTATACCGAGAACAAAGGAAGTTACACGAATTACTGTTTTTCTAGCAATAGCCAACCATAGCCATAATAAAGTGTAATTGAAAGTACAACTTTTTTTTTTTACTTTTCGGTATACTGAATTATGTCGGATACTTCATCAGAAATAGAGTTGAAAGATATGAAGTAATGAGAATTAAATATTTTAACACTACCTATCTCAAAAGTTTTAAGATTAATTATCCCTTCTCATTTAGTCTAATAATTAATTACTTCTATCAACTATTAAATTTAAATTACACCATTATTAAAAAAAAATTATACAGTAAAAGTTATTTTACGAATTTTCACTTTTGTTATTACATTCAATCTTTATTTATAGAAAAGATGGAATGAAAAACATTAGGCGATAAGAATTTTGTTTAAAAAAATTTTAATAAGAAGGTTAAAACGATGTCAACAATTAAAACTTAGCAACAACAGGTATTAATTGAAAGGATAACATTCTAAAAACATTAATCGTAATATTATACTTCACCACTTCAGCATTAACTTTTACTGTCCCATTTTCTTACCGTACTACAATAAGGCGTCGAGCAGAAATCACAAAAAGCGCGAGATGCCCGGTCGACGAGCCTTCTCCAGACGCGAGGACGGTCGGAAAATGAAGGATCGTCGCCGAGCGATATCCATAAATTTCCAAGTCGAACGAAAGGGCCGCCGAGCTGGAATGGAAGCGTAACATTAATTAGCTCGCATGGCGGAATATTAATGGCGCATTGGGACGGGTTGCCGAACGGCCGGCTCATTTGATCAGTGTGATTTGCATAAAAAGTGCGCGATCGGCCGGCGGCCCTTTGTTACCGCGATGCGCACTAATGTCCGTATCAGAAGCGGCAGTGCGGCAACCGGGAGAAGTCGGCCGGGCATTCTTGGCGCACGGCGATGCATTCGTATCGGGACACCAATCGAACGGTTTATGCAATCGCGTAATCTGGCGCGGCATGTGCGCGAGACCGAGCCAAGTGTTATTCCGGCTCCCTCATCAGGAAAACGATGCGTGAAATTTCGCAAAACAATTAACATCCGTAATTTGTATACGCGCGTTATTTCCACGGTTTTAAGTTTTATCATATCAATCGCTCAACGCCCGGCCTTTTTTCTGTTACAGGTACTTGCACGCGTGGCAACGATGACCCGAGCCGTTCTCTATCTTCTCTGTAAGTATCAGTGATCTGAGTGGCGAACAAAAAACGCGACCTCGCCGTTTTTTGTTCGCCACCGAGAAAGCATCGCGCCGAAATGCGTATGAAAGTTTAAATGCTTTGAAAGGATTCGCGGGCAAACTTTCGCGTTTTCTTTCTCTCCCTGCTGGGGTAAAGGTGAGAGGGGGGAGGGGAGGGGGGCGTTGAATGCAACGCTAATATTTTATAACGCAGACCCAAAGTTTGATTGAAATTCTCATTTATCCGAGACTTTTCATAAAGCTACATTCATATAAACAGCTTTAAACGCGACATCATAAACGGCAAAGTTGCTTTGATTTTTGCAATTTGCGGCGACTTCGTCAGCGGAGCTCCTTTTCCCCGGGCTGAGTAATTTTAATAACGTTAGACGTCCAAGAGGTCGCGACTCGTTTTGTCTCGGTTCCTCTTCTTCTTTTTACAGCGGCGTTTCAACGTGGAAAATCAGCGCCGTACAAAACGAGATGAAATTAATTTTCATTTGCCATTGCGTTTTGCGTTTCAATTTGCGTCGAACGAAGCGAAATTACGAGCACGCGTTTTTACGGCTGTTTATGTAAACTTTGACCTGAAAAATAAGCGGATAATTAGCGGCGGGCCTAGGTTCAGGTTGCAACATGCTCAGCGCCTGGTTTTGAAAGCGATGATTGAAAACTTTACGCCAAAACATAAATTACGGTTTAGTAGCGAGGATTACGTGTTCGCGCATTGCAAAATGTGGACGTAAAGTTTGGACGAAATGATTTACGCGGCATATTTTCGTTGCGTGGCATTCACGGTTTTGCGACTTGGCGCCAATGCATTGTGTGTTTTGTGAACTTGCCTCACATTCCATTGTACAACGGTGTAAAGATGAATTCGCTGATTTAAGAGCGTTATCATTTTCTTACCGATGCCAAACGGTTATTTCGCCGCGCGTAAATACTCGCCCGGGCTTCCGAACTTTCCAGCGCGCTTTGAATAAGCGCGCGTGCACGTCGACGGGGACCGCGATACAAACTTTTCTGTCCATTTTGTAATTCAAAAGTCGCCTCCGTGCGTTTCGAGTTTTAGTATTTGGCAAATTTATGAGCTATAGAATTTAATTAGCGTTTGCAAAATATTACCTCTGCGAAAGCAATTTGAGAATAAAATTACATCATGCGTTTAATTATACATCAAAATCGGTCAGCTGATTGCAATTGTTTACTAATTTCAAAGTGCCGTTTCGATGGGATTTGGAATCAAAATGGATAATAACAAAATTCAACCATTTCTTTCAACTCTTTAGTAAATCTAATAATGTTTTATTTTATATTATTTTCACTAAAAAATCAGAAAACATAATTTGTCATAATAAAAGGGAAAGAGACAATCAACTTTATCACCATTTTAGTTGAAATAAATTATAACTTTAATTTATAATTGTCAAACGCACACGACTCTGGGGAAAAAATGAAGGAAACGAAGTCCTTGTTTATTATTTGAAATTGTAAACTTTTGCCACTTGAAACTTCTCTCGTCACCTTGTAGTTTGAGTGCTGAGCTCGCAACAAAGAGTGCAAGTATCGCTCCCTCTTCGTGACCACTTGCCTCCCAAACTCGAGCGACGTGATTCGTAATTAAAACAAGCATACACTCCGGGCAATTGTTGCGAGCGAACAATTGATTCGGAGCATTAAACCGTCATCTATGATATATCGAATGATCCGGACGTCACGATAATTAGCGATAAATCAACGGCCACCGCGCGACGTCGTTGTCGGTCTCGGCGGCCGTAAAACAACGGCCAGCTATTTACGATAAGTGATTAATCGGAATTTCATAAAGAAGAAAGCTTGGCGCTTTTGGAGCCTCTTAAAAAAAAAAAGCCGACGAATCCTCTGGATCTGTTACCGTCGATATCAATCTGCGCGCGGCTTACGGTCGCCCGACGTTTTCACCGCGCGTTCTCGTAAATCCGGCTGTTTATGGTCCGCTATACACAGCGAAGCCAATGAATATCGGGCCGATAGCTCGCGAAACCGTCGCCGAAGAATAATTCGACCCGCCCTTGACGCGCCGCCTTGTTCCTGCGGGTGATTCATTTCGCGTGGAAAAAGGAAGCGCCCGGGGGATTTTCGGCCGGTCGCTTTCGCGTGATCGATGCGCGAATTTGCGTAGCGCCAATTTTATCGCGCCGACTCTGACTTTTCGCATTTCGACGGCTCGATTAAGTGTCGCCGGCAATTGCCTTGCATGCGAAATCCCGGATTATGCCGCTGTCTATATCCGCGGCAGCGCAGGCGACTCGAAATGGCCTAGCCTTTTGTCGCTCGGGCTCGTCACTTTGCCGGAAATTGCGCAAAAATTGCCGGCAGAAGGGACTTGGAAGCTGCATGCTCACTTGTTTTCGATTGAGCTCTGTTCGAAAAGATTGAAGACGTGTTTTATTAATACTTGATCGAAACGTTTCGATTTTATCTCGTCCTTTTTTCTCCGCTGTTTCTATTAAGAAACGCATGTGTATCATTTATACGGTTCGTTTGAATCAAATTTGTTTCTTTCGTTCCTTCATTCTGTACAATAGTCTCAAACTGGGTTTCGTTCTAAGGTAACGTGTTGAGGAAAAGTTAATTACTGGATTTTTTTAAGTAAGTTAAGATAATGTTTTCTTGTATACGTTTCCAACATCAAATGTTTTCTTATTAAAATTTTTCTGCTGAGTTATCAAAAAAAAGTTTCAAGTGTTTCTTTTTTATAACTTTACTATGTAAGCTTGCGGTAAAAAATGAACAAGGTTGCTGTGTTTGACACGATTTGAACTTTTTGTGAATCTAAACATATTTGAAGTAAACTGTCAATTGAAGTTCAAACAAATGTAAAATAAGTACACGTGTTTTAAATTTGTGTTCAAATGTTTCAAAATTGCAAATCACGTGGATATTTCCACGTGAAACAGTTCACACATATGTAAAAACGACACCTTTCATAGAAACAGTATAATTTGCTGTGAAGAAAAAAAAATGTCACGTAAAACAGTGTCCATACTCTTACTTTTGATGAAGAAATTTCGATTTGTTGGCAAAAATTCCGTGAATCGTGGTAACTTTTCAGATTGTAATTTTCTTTGATGCATACATTGATGTCAAACGACACGTATCGTCAATGTTTTCTGTACCAAACATTCGTACCATCAAAGAAACTCGAATCGTACACCGTACATCCACAACTCTCTGCAAATAAGGCTATCCTTGACTGAAATGTTCGATAAAACTTAAACGACGGTATGTTTATACAAATGAAACCTCTTTACCACCTTGTTTCCCAAACAATTGAGTCCTTAACAACAAACGTACCGTAGATTTCGCGTTGCCACGTCCGCAGCATTCAAATGTCACGGGTAAATCAAGGAGGCAATGACTCGGGCTCGCGAACGCCCGGCCTTGATCCGCCATGTTGCATCGTTTGTAGTACAAGCGCGTGCGCGCGCGATCATTTTTCGCCAACAATCGCCGCGCGGGGCTGATACGCCGAGATAAGCGATCGGCCGTTAAATGCGACGCGCTCGCGTGGGAGGCGTGGGACTGCGCGGTAAAAGTCAAGGATTCGTGCCTCGGAGAGATTCGCAGTTATAGGAAGCTGCGATTGACCTCGTGAATCCTAATGGCCGAATGCACGTAATGCCGCGTGATTGTCCAGCCGTTCGCGCGATTCCGCGCCAACCGTGAGCAAACTTGATTTCTCCCGCGGACGATTCGCCGGCGAATATCCTTGTCTTTCGGACGATGATATTGAAAGTTTCATGTCGCGGCGCACGAGCGAAATCGTCGCATTATACATTGAGAAGAACGTAATTTTAGAATAGGTAGTATTTACAGTATAATATCTGCATAATATTCGAGTTAGTATTGTGCGAATGTGATCCCATTGAATTCGAGAATTTCGCATGTTAATTAGACATCCAATGGGGATATTTTTTGCGCGTCTTTCAACTCGCGTGTAATTATCGTAAAGTAATTTTGAGGTTTGGAACAAAGATAACATGTAAGTTTCAAGTTGCTACAATGAATTCATGTTTAACAGTGTGCTTTTTTCTTGGCAATCAAAATTATTTTAATGCAAGTCAGAGTGAAATGTATGTGGTCCGCTGATGGGCGTATCAGAAAGCGACGTCGAGAAAAAAAACGAGAAGCCGAAATGTACGGAAACGATATGAAATTGAATCCATTATTGGCGAGTATTCAAAAGTAATTACGGATAGTCGAGTTGATCAAAACGAATGTTGGATTGTCAATAAGATCTTCGAGAACACGTTGATTTATCTGCTGGATTGGTCAATGCAAACTCAATTTCATTCTAAAAAGGTCATTTCATCTCTGAAATGCACGCTGAATGCGAATAACTCCGCTTAAGTATTCATCTTTTTCCATTTCAACATGTTCAACACGGCACTTCTTTTTATCACGAATCACTTTAGCTTGAAATCGAGGATTGTAGGGAACACTGTCGATGTAATTTATATGGTAAACCAAGTTCTCATCATTATAATTAGTATTTTGTGAGACCCGGATAAAAATGTAATATAAATCGTTGTTGAATTTCCGACGCTAGACAGAAAAGTGCATGCGTTCTTACACTGATTTAAAATATTAAATTGCTTTCTTTTAATTTTCTTTTTTTAACTATGAACTTAAGGAATAATTTCAAATGAAAACAGTTACACTCATAAAAAGTTTTTCTTCAAAGAAGAAATTGTTTTTAGAATTGTCTTCAGAGAAGAGCATTTTATAGATATGTAATAATAGACTTGAAACACTTGTTTATATTGTATAACAAGTAATTTAATTTATATTAATAATAGTCGGTAAGGAGTTTTATCGAAATCAATTTTTATGATGAAAAAAGGTTTGTGGCCTGAACCGAGCAAGAAAACTTCAACTCAATTTACGGCTTATTTCAAAACGCTGAAAAATTCGGACAGTTAATGAAAGACAAATGTTCCAATCCAAAGTACATGACTAATCAAAAAAAAAAAAAAAAAAAAAAAAAAAAAAAAACAGAAGAAAAAGAGAATAGAAAAAAAAAAAAAAAAACGGAATTTTTATATTTCTATCGCGCTTGAGCAGCATTAGCCTAGATAGGTCATATAGTGAGCTGTCAGTCGTCG
>JABFOV010006765.1:0-10256 GCA_022817685.1 Aradophagus sp. ZL-2020
TTTCATTCAAACAATTTTAATAACAAAAGTGAGTGTATTATTTCAACAAAACAAATTTTGTTGGCTCCATAACAACCAAATGTTTTTGTTCATTTAACAAAATTTTCGTTAATTCAACAAAATACTTTTGTGTGTGTTGTTTTCGTTACAAACAAACAACTGGCGAACAATGAACAACAACAAAATTGAAAAGAAACTTTAAGATCCTTTCAATTGTTTGTTCACATGATTTGTTTTTATTTCAACGTATTTGTTTTACTTAAAATATTAATAACGATAAAAACAAAAAGGAACCGAAAAACGGTTAATCGATTTCGAAAAGACAAGAAAGAAGGAAAAGTATTGAAAAATTAAACAACAACTGAAGTTTCGCGCGAAGCAAAGTTCGGTTGCAGGGCGTTTTCGCGTCTGAAAAGTTATGTTTGGGCTTTGAGTTGGTCGGGACAGCACTTCCGTTACAAAGACGGCAGCGAGACTTTTGTGATTCGGAACTTCCTTGTCGTTGTTCTCACGTGTGTTTATCGGCGCCGAAAGGAGACCATGCAAACTTATCCCGGGCGCTTTTATTACTCTCGTGGGTTCAATTACGCGAGATTATCCGCTCGTCGACGTGTACGGTCCAAGTTTTGTCTTGGCGATTCGATTCTGCTTGGGAATTAATTTGGCGAAAAATTGTACTTGTAATGTAAGTACGAAACATTTTTACCTTTTGTTTTTTTTTTTTTTTTTTTCTAAATAAAAATGCTCATTTACTGAAATTAGTTTCAAATTGCAAGCTCGTTGAAAATTGAAGTTGATGTATTACTCTTCCTATCTGTATACAAAAAATTGTCAATATTTAAATTTATACATTTTATTACGTGAAAATACTGTAAAATGGGATACAGAAAAGAACGTCATATTATAACATACATATATGTACAGTAGTGAGTAAATTTTAAACAGATCTTGTTACTATACTTACACGGAGAGAAAAATCTTAGTGTAATTTACTAGACTGATAGGTAAAGCTGGGACAAGTCGAAAAAACAGCATATATTGACAGCTTTTTTATATTGTATGCAACATTGTGTAGAAGGTATTATTATACGTCAATGGGGAATTGAAAAACCAGTCTAGTAAAAATTGTAAACGTTAGTGTAAAAAAGAAAAGTCGGAAAAATATGGGTGCTTTGATCAAGGACTGATGACACGGGGGATACTTTTTGATTTGTCACATCGGAGGCCAGCGTTCAAATCTCGGATGATGGAGCATTGGTTTTTTCAATACAAAGTAATTTCGTCAGATAAATACAATAAAAAACAACGACAAAGAACGGTACTCCAGGATCTTCAAAGTGACTTTAATACTTTATGAGTGTTTAAGAATTTACTAGACGGTCTAATAAAAAGCAAAACATTTGTGGCTCGTCCCCGCATTAATAAGTCAGTCTAGTAATTTCTATTGAATTTCCAAAGAGATTACGCTAGGATTTTTTTCTTCGTGTAGTAAATCATCTCTTATTCAATTGCAAAATTTGTAATTGACGTTTACATTTGTTTGAAACGTATATTTCCTCAATTCGTTGACATGATGAATTCGTTGGTCGGCAGTTAGCGGGGATGACAAATAAGTCACTCGAATGAACACAGATGACTCTTTCTGTCTGGCGCTCTCGTAATTTCTTACGTTTTAATGTTCGACTATGATCACGTGCTGGCTTGCGTTCAAAAAGATCGAGGGAAAGGGGATGGGGGTTGATGTAACGAAACGCGCCGGGACACACTTAGAGGAATAAATTACAAGCCCTGAATACCGAATGCGATAGCCATCTTGAGTTGCTAACGCGGATGTTGTTTTTCTGGCCAGGCCTGGCGAGGCTCCCGCAGCTCGCCATAAAGAAGCCCGCGACGCATCCAGCTTCCGTTTTCATCCCCATTTATTTCCACGTACTTCTCCTTCCAATCAGCAAACACGCCCTCGCCATGAACGCCCCTTCCCTCGCCTCTGCCACTCGCAGCGGGACGCGGTAATACATTCGCCGCGGAAATTGTTATGCGTTTTCTCACACGGAAAGCAACATACCATTGCCGCGCGACATTTTCGCTCGGCTAAATACAAGTTACGAATACTTTTATTTCATCAGATTATTCATTTATTTGTTTATTTATATATACAATCGTTTGACAAACAAGGTGTTGGGTATGGATGCATTCGGTTAAGATATGTAAAAAGTAGTTAATGAGTGGTAAATTACATAACCGTCGATTTAAATGTTGTTACATAACATATTCAGGGTGTCTAGCAACCGGGAAAACCTTGGAAACCGGGATATTTTCCCGCATCTGGGAAAATCAAAATATTTCGATAATTTATGTATATTTATTTTAATACCCGTATAGAAAAAAGGTATCAAAAAAATTAATGAGCAAATTTAGTTTAAATATTTTAACCTAGTGGGACAAAATATTCTCAGTATATTCTAAAATAATTTGCGAATATTGTATATGTTGATAATATTTTGCGACATTTGTGTAATTAGGGTAAAATTGATTATAATGTTTATTTATGGAAGAAAATATAATTTAATCAACCGGGAAACCTACTTCACTAGCCACCCTGATATATTGCAATGTATATGTATATTTATACCAAAAGACAGTTTCAAGTACACTATACGTATTGCCAAAAGTATGATGATAATAACGTCTGTACAAATTTAAAAGAAGCAAACTTTTGTTTGAATTTGTACAAACCAACGAGTTGGCTCGATATTACACTCATTTATAAAAGTCGTTCAACTTGATTACTTAACAAAAGCAATGACACCGGACATCCATTCGACTGTTTGTCCTGGTTTGTGGCGAGGCGCGTTTAAGGGATGGCTGGAGCTCGGGTAAGTGATGTTGGATATTTACAGTCCCCAGTCCCAGACGCTGCTTCTACTTTAATATCCTGTCATTGCCTCTGATAAACGCGAAAGAAGAGACAAGACGAGTGCAGGCGAAGCGAGTGACTCGTTTGAAGCGGCAGCTTCTCGATAGCAAATTACAACCCAGGACCTCTGTCTCGGCAAAGAGCTCCTTCGCGAAATGATCCGCGCAATTGGGGCGGAAAAGTATTTTCTCGTTGCCGTGCTAAAAGATTTACTGGAGCTAATTTGAAATTGCGATTTAGCGTCGTTTCCAACCTTGCCATAATACCAACATTATTATCATCGTCGTTATCAAGACGACGTTTCAAGCAAAGGAGATCAAAAGAATGATTGAATGGAAGACTTTGAAGGGATGGACATTTGATGTTATGCACAAAGTGTATCAGAAGGTAGATATTTTCCAAACGAGGTTGTGCAGCAAGCAACAAGGTTCGAAACCAAACAGGAGGAATCTCAGGATTTGGTATTACTAATTTAATAGCGTCGTAATATATAATGGAACTTATTTGAACGGGAGATTCTTTACATTTGTGATAAATAACTAACAATATATAACGTATATAATATATTTATGTGAATAGAATTTAATCCTTACAATACCGAAGTATATCATATCATGCACTGAGGGAACTACATGGTAAAAGTTACCATTAAAATGGTAAATTTTACTACTTAAATGGTAAACTTTACCACATAAATAGTAAAACAATATCAGTTTACCATTTAATTTTCTCATTGTACAACCATACTACCATAAATTACCAGATACACGCAGGATGTTTCTTTAGAATGTTTCTTGAACTATCCAATCAATTTGAATGTCTATTTCCTTACTATTTAGATTGATTATCTGGACTGTCTGATTGAATATCTACTCCACTCAGTGTACTAAATAACTCGACTTATTTGGAGTTAAAACAGTTTGTACGTTACCGCAGCCAACTCTGTTAATGCGACACTTTACATTATCTAGTTATTTATTGATTTTTGAAATAATTTATCGTTAAAATGCTGCGTTGGTTGTTACTGTTTACACGCTGAAACCGTTTCAATCTGCAAAGGAAAACGATAGAAAGAAAAAGCCGTAGCCGCAGTCTGAATGGGCGTATCGTGCACTGTCAACTGCTTATCCATGTCTTATCCCTCGCTGACCCAACCGTGCGTTCTGACTGATACACATGGCACTTTTCATTCCGGCGTTCCGGCTGCTGGGAAATAACTTCGGATTTTGCATCCCCGAGTCCGCGACCGAAAGTACAGGAAGAATAGAGATCGGAATGCGATGTCTGTGCACTTCTTCTGGAAGCGCGCCGAGTCTCTGAAAATATACGCTACGAATATTTCATTTCATCTTTCGTACGAAAAGTGTCGCTTTATCTTTGACAAATCACTCTTTTCTTGCTGGAGTATCAATCTCCAACTGGAGAGGCTACATACAAAATGTTGTTAAGAGTGTGTATTGCCATTCTGCGTATTAACGAAAATATGAAACGTAGTTTTATTAGGTCTTTCTCAAATGATGGATTGACCAAGCCGTAAACAAAGGAGATGACGAAAAAATGTATTTGTTAATGAAATTATGGTTTAAGATTATTATACATACAATGAATGGTCTAACAGATTATGTTGATGGGTAGCAAATTTAAATTGGAAATGAATATGTTATTTCGCTTCACCGACAAAGCCCGTTGATTAATTGGTAATTAGTGAATCAAATTCATTGTTATAATTAGAAACTTCGATTGATCGTGTGTACCTGTGCGGTACCTATGTACCTGTGCTTTTGCTCAAATGAAATAAAAAATTGGTCTCTGTTGTAACGAATAAATGATAACGAATTTGAATTTATTAGAACAAACAAAAAGAAAAGGAAATTATGGAGTATAATTGAAATTAACGAACACTGAAATCAAAAAGTAAATGCGTATAAGACACAACCACTGTACAGATGATAATTGTAAAAAGTAAATTAAGATCAATGAATGAGAAATTAAAATAATTTCGAAGAAATTTTAATAAGGAATTGTAAACGAAGGAACATAATCAAAGGAATGTAAATGTTGAGTAGATACAAAGGATCTCAAACAGAGGAACATCAACAAAGTAAATGAAACAAAGACTTCTGAGAAAAGTCCGAAGCAAGTATTGAAAACAAAGATTGTAAAAAAGAACGAAGAAATAAAAATTATTTGTTACGTATGTATATACAAAGATGTCTAATATATCAAGCAAACATTTTTTCCAATCTTACGACGATTATTTCTGCGAAGCAACTTTTTCTTTAGATCGATGTCGATATGAGACGCCGACATCCAATAAGATAAAAAGGTCCTGCGAGAATGGCGAAAGAAGCTCTTGGTTACTCGGTGCTGTGTACGAAACGTCGAACGCGTACGTTCGTCCGCATTTATATACACGAGTTGTCCCGCGCACAACTAGATCGATAACGCAAACGTGAATATTCGAGATTGTAATATCGCGGACTCCCCCGTCCCACGACCTCGCCACATAAGTTCGCCATCGACGGCGAGTCTTCGTCGGTTCCTTTTCCACCGAACTAATACATTTGGGCTTGGGATTCTATTCATGCGACGATAAGCCGACATCTTCGCGTCTCTCTGTAAATATCCGGGATTTTCCCTCACTTTCACCCACTCCCCCCTTCCTCGACCAGCTTTTCAAGCAACCTTTTCTAATGAACGACCGCGAATCCGGCTCGTTTCACCGAAAATTAATTTCCAACTTTCCGCAAATTTTTTGCAACGAGACAACGTAAACGAATTTAGAACAATTTGAATTATGGAAAAGACGTTCCAAGTGGCGAAAGCTTTTTCCCAGCAAGCAAAACATTGAATGTTTGAAATGCTTTCAAAATGCGGAGAATGATTTTAGTGTTGGAATTGTTGAAATAGTTTGCAGATGTATGCTTTAACATATTTTTATATCATATTCAATAGAATTTTATAGGGTTGATGAAGTTGTAATGTATTTCTATGTAACTCACGTACTAACAAGGTATGCTTTTTTTGAAAAGTTACAAAGCCTTTCTACTGTGTACGTCGTTCTAAGCACAGCCTCTTCGTATTAAATTTTTGTCTTAGTAAATTTATTCAATTTCTTTGGTCAAGACAAATTCAAGATATTTTAACTCAAAGTCTTCAATTTACACATTTGATTTGGGGATATAATCTACAACGCTGCAAAAAATCAATGCAAAGATTTAAAATGACACTATCAAAAGCAAGGTTCAATCGCAGGTATCAAAAGCCTATTCTAAACAAAGAATCATCAACGTTATTTTAAACATGAACTGAGACAATAAAGAAGATTTCATTCCCAACGTTTACAGCAGCGACGCGATTGCCTCTGTTTATTTATTTTGTTTTAAGCCCTTTTTAGTATTTCACGACACAAACACGGGACAATAATTTTGCTTTTTCCACCGGACAATCATTCCGGCTAAAGCGAATCAGCGTGAATTAAGAGTAATTATCCGAAATTTACGCGGCAATTAAAACATTTCGTCGGCGGTGGTTTTCGGTTTCTCGGAATCCAAATCGCCGGTTCGTAACTCCTGCAAAAGTACAACCATCGCATTAACGATCGCAATTTGTAGCACAAGTACAATGTCGATGTTTTTAGTTTATAAATTCCAGTAACTAATTACATGCAGGCAACGTTCGTTTCGAGCAACGGATTATTTCTGTTGACTGGTGATACCATTGTGTGATCAAATATCGTTTTTTGAGAAACCAACTGAAATATTTAGATTCCTCGTCTATACAATCCCCAAAATAACATCCAGAGTGGATTGGTAGTTAGATTGATCAGTTATTGCATTAAAATTGTCATCGGATGTGACATTTCCTTGAATTAGTTCAAGTAACAGAGGAAATAACAAAGAAGGGACGTAACATAATCTGAGATTAATTTCTCGCTTTTTTTTCTTGCGAATGTTGAACTCCGGTAAATTCGATATGACCGTGCATAAGCGAAGTCGTCGGAGGGCGCTTTTTGCTGTTTTCTACGCTAAAAGGTGGTATATTGCCAGCGATCTAAAGCACCTGCTAAGAGCGTTTTTCGTTCTGCCGGTGCCTGGTGCGTATAAGTTAAAAGGTTTAGAGTACTCCGTGATTGCAGGCAGTGAGGACGATGATCGGTTTCCAAGCATTTTCCATTGTCTTCCAGTGAAAAGCACTTTGACAAGCTCCATGACCTTTGACAAACTTCATTCAAACCGGGCTCAAAGAATTTGCAGCTTTTGCTCCCATAACTTTGCATATTCGATGTTGGACCTATTGCGCACATATGTTTCCAAATAGGATTAATATTTTGGAAAAAATTGCGTTCTAAAAATCCTTTTAGAACAGGGTTGGACCTGAAATATGAAAAACGAAAATTAAACAATGTAAATAATGAACAATGTAAATAAATAAATTTATATAAAGAGGTTAAATTCCACAATAATTTATGACCAAAATATTTTTCAATAGTTTCTTCAAATCTTTTTGAAAATTTATCGACTTTATAGACGTTTAACATTGAAAGTGTATTATTTAAGTAATAAAACGAAATGCATGTATAAACAATTAATAAACAATGATTAAAACAATGATTTTATAAAACAATCAAATAACGTTCCTTAAATTTTAATGTGCTGTCGTTTCTCGTTACTCATGTTTCGTGAAAAGCAGAAAAAGCCGGTTGGCAAAACGCTTGGCTCTTCGAGAAGTACGGGACAGGTTTTAACGAGCGCGGTCCATGTCCGATTTATTGAAAAATACTGATTCTGACCCGACGATCGGGTCAGCCGTTTACGTCAGCCGATTTATCGTCACATAAGCCTTAGCCTTTCAAACGTCCTCGCTGTTTTTAAATTATTGATATTCTCCGTTTATGTTAATGAATGGCGTATTATTTGCAATTAATTTTGCACCGTAAATAATTCCGTCTCGCGATGTGAATTCTTCTACAGACCTTAACTGCCGCTGAACAATTGTACAATATTTATGAAAATCCGCCAGTGAGATTTACACAAAAATACGTTCATAAACTTTGCACAATTATTATGGAAATTTCATGAAAATGCATGCCGCTGTATATTTATGCGATTTTGGGTTGCTTGCGCTGACTAATGCAATTTGATAAATTATTAAATTTAACAATATTGAATCAAAGAATTGCTAGTCTAGTAATGAAGGGTTAAACAATTACTTTAAATTACGCGTGCAAAAAGTTCAAATAGTTCATGAACTGTTCGAATAGTTTAGAGATAATAACATACAATTTATAAGATTAATAACAATAACCAAAGCGTTTTAAAAGTTGGGCCTTCTAAGATTTTATTAAAAGTAAAATTTCAAATTTATTTAAAATATTTGTTTTATATATGTTTATTTGTGATTAAAAGGTCGTGTGATCTTTTTGACTAGCGAAAAAAGATAATTGAGCGGCGTGTTTGTTCAAAATTTTACTATAAAAAATCGAATTATATATAATTTCTGAGCGTACACATCAAAGTTATATTCAAAATAATATTTTAATTTTGATTATGTTATTGTGTTATCATTTTAATACACCCTTTTAATCATGTGTGTAATATTAAGTTGGTTTTCTCTCTTCATTTTTCAAACTAAATTTTGAGTCTTTGTTTATATATTTAATTCTATACAATCGGAAGCATACACTTTAATTATAAAAAGCAAAATAGTAAAAAAAAAAAAAAAGTAAAAAATAGTAAAATAATATATTTTTATTAGTATTAATTTGTACAATAGTTTGTTTCATTCTCAAATTAAGAAAAGTAGTTATTTTATGTGAATGTTTTAAACAAATTCAGAATTTCAATTATCAAGCTTAGAAGGCCTGACTATCAAAAGACTAATGTATCTTTGTATATGTGTGATCAATTTTATATTATTAATTCTGAACTGTTCGAACATGTTTGAACATGATCGAACTTTCACAATATATAGTTCGAACAGTTCGAACAGGGTTCATTTACAAGCTTACTTTTATCATCAATATACCAATTTAATTATTATTTCAACTATTTACTTAACCTATTTAATCATTGGATTTGTCAGTATCATTAAAAAAATACAAATCGAGTAAAAATCTTGAAAGTGTATAATAAAAATTTGGATCCTCGACGAATTTTGTTTGATTGTATAACCAAGTGTTGGCCGCATTGTTTCGAAAAAAAAGTGACTTTTCATTCCTGACGTACGTCGACCGCGATACTTTTAATAAGTAATAATAGACTGTCCCTTTGGTGATATCAACGCAACGGGGGATAAAGACCGAGGACCCAACGGCAAGCAGACATGGCGAAACAGTCATATTTGCTTCGTTCGGGTTCCTTTTTCGAAACAAAAGCCCGTCTAATTAACACGCCCGAGACAAACTGTAGTATCTCGTTGCGGGTGCCGGTCGCTCGGCGATGAATGCCGCCCCCTCCCCTTCGGCCAGACGTTAGGGAACGGGACCGCTTTTTGGCGCCCCCTGGCCGAGGGAAATTGATATGGCCGCCGTGATCATTCAAACGCGGCGCTTTTTAGCGTCGGAAAAAGGCGCTTGGAATATTTCGACAAACCTTTTAATACGGTTTGCTGGCGCTTCTTGCCACGCGGGTTGAGCTGCCATTGTTAACTGTTTGATTTTCACGAAATCAAACGAAAATGTTGTCGAAAGGGGAGTACGAAGTGGAGAGTGGGTAGACATGTGAAAGAGGCAAAAGGAGGGATGAAATAATAACACCGGAAGGAAGCTTAAGAGAAGAGAAATCAATTTGAGAAGGGGAAGTAAAATTGGCGGGAAAAAGAAATGAAGAACGGGTATGAAAAAAGGTGGTACGATGAAGAAGAATGATAAAAAGGAGAAATAACCTCCAGTCTGAAATAAAATAAAAATGAGTAATGTAGAGTAAGTAAAACATTTTTGCTTTAACTAGTATTATAGATGTTTACAAATTAGAAGAATCGAATTGTTCTTAGAATCGATTTCTTGGAATTCCTGGTTCTTGAAAATCGATACATCGGTTACAAAAATAATGAATTAAAAAATATTTGTTTTGTTTTTATTAAAAAATAATATGAATAAATAAATTTTGTATACATAGTAAATTAGCTGATCAGTTAAGTCTAAAGAATCTTAAATTATAAATTTCAAAAAAAAAAAAAAAAAAAAAAAAAAAATAAAAAAAAAAAAAAAATAAAAAATCTTAATTTAAAAATAAATATTCCTTTTATAAAAATTCTAAGGTTCCTCAGTATATATCAATTTAGTATTTTAACTCATTCTTCTTGTTACTGATAAATCACTTGTTAAATACTCTAAGTT
>JABFOV010006766.1:0-10256 GCA_022817685.1 Aradophagus sp. ZL-2020
GCATATGAGTAAAAATTCCAAATTAACGTCTTCTAATTAAAATTAACCGAATATAATTTCAAACCGGAACTTTTTTTTGTCTACTGGAAGATGCTATCACCGAATGTCAACAAAGTGTTGCCAACGTCAACACGATTTAATCTCCAATTTTCGCGGCAAAAGAAATAAAACAATTACTGCATATTAACAACGTCATCTCCACCGATCCGGGATCCTCATTTTCATTACACCCGCAAGCAGGCTTTATTCGTTCATAATGGAGTTCACTCCCGCGGGAGCGAGTTCCGCAACGGGTGCACGCATTCGCACCACACGATTTTGCCCGAGATATGTACCGGCAGCGCTGCAACGTGCCATTCGATTGGTCGGGCCGTGCCCTATAGAAACTTGCCGGTCGTTATCGTTGATTCCGGAAATACTGCATCCAACTCGCGATTCTGTAATCACAGTTGCGTTGTGCGCCCGCGTCAAAGTAATCGCACATACGTTACGTCAAAAGCGCTCGAATTACAAACGCGCGTCGTTTCCGCCCAAGTGACAGCTGCCCACCGAGATTACATCTCGAATTTCCGCATTCAAGTTTTTATTACCTTTTCCTTCCATTTTTACCGGCGCGCTTTTTTCCCTGAATTAAGTTGGTAACACTTGTTCGGCAAATGAAAAACAAAGAGGAAACGAAAAATTGGCGGCGATTTTAGGTAATAAACGTTCTTATTTTTACGACGGGTTTTTCGTTCTTGACGCAACATCGGAATTTTCCTTTTTACGACGAAAATAATGGCGGATCGATTTGCTTTGCTGCAGTTTGATATCGAATGTTCTATTTTTTTAAACCGTTTATTGTAAGGCGTTACACGATTGCAAAAAATTTGAACCAATGAAAAAGGGGATAAAATTTTAAGACTGTCTTGTGTCTTTGTTACGATTTCGTGGGGAAAACTGGACAGAAATGATGAAGTTATAAAGAAATATGAAATTCGTACGGAGAAAGAAGTGCGCAGCTCCGAATGCGAACGGCTGTTTGAAATAATTCAATTTTATATGCCTTTTTATTTACGACCAACGTTTTTTAAGAGCAAACGCACACGTACCAGAAATTTAATTAATTTAGAGTTTTTCGGCGTCGTATTTATATTTATGATAAATAGGACGTGTTGTTTAATGAATATTAATTATAATTTCTTAGTCAGCTTGACTTTTCGAAAACTCGTTAAAACCGATATTAAAATGTATGGACTGAATTGTAAATGAAAGCCATGACTGGACGTGTGGTGAAGATATATTCTTTAGTGTCTTATTTTCTTGCGAGTTTTGCGTTCGACTGCGAATCTGGATATCGCCAGGTGTTCAAAGTGAATAAATCAGTTTATCCTCAAATATCATAAAATATAGCATCATATTATGTGTGAAATTTGTGACACTTTGTTAATGAATTTCCGCTTTTAAAACGCGCGAAAAATATTCAATCGAGTACCATTTCTATTTTTCATGGAAAAAACTTTTATTCACACTCATCAGCTTTATTGATTTACATTTTTTCCCTCCTTTTTTTATTTTGTTTGAATATTTTAAAATATAGGTGAAAATATCAGATACTCAAGTTCAATTTTATTTACAATGTACCGTTAAATATTATAAAACAGTAAAATTGATTATGAAAATATTTTCTATATGATTATTACATCATAGTCGTAAAAAAGTAAAATTGCAAATAATGCAAATCGACGTATGGCCTTTCAACCGCAATATATTGGAGGGAAAAAAGTGTCCTAATTCCTAGGACATAGATCAAATTGCGAATCATTCCATAGTTGATTTATTGAAAGCAATCCGTCATTATTCATTCTTTGCTCTATATTTTTTTGCAACGAAAAAATTCTATACTTTCTTCAACTTATAGATACCGTGAACAGTGAACATAAAATCACACCGAAAATGATATTGTTAAATTGTTCTACACTTTATGACATGTTTTTACTGCGAAATTATTGTTGAAGTTTCTATATTTTTATATTTATTCTTAAGTCCATTACTGCAATTAAATGAATTTTTTTTTATTTTGTTTCATCACAAAAATACTATTTAAATTATTTTAATACAATTTAGATTCGAGTAAATATCGATCAATGGTAGCAGCGACAAAATGTTGAAATTGTTGAGAAAATTTGATGCGTTTATTGTTATCGTTTTAATATTTATTTATGACTGAAGACACGAAAGTGCATCACTTAAAGGAAACGAAAATCGAATGAACGAATTAAATTTCCCGCATCAAAGAATTAATCGCATTACTACGATATGACGTTTCAAATATAAGTTTAATGCGTACCACAAAAAAAACGAATTTTATAAGCGGAAGGTTATGTCAATCAATCACGTCAATGTTTCCTGTTTCTTATTTTGTTGAATTCAGAAATTGCAAAAAAAGATTTACAATCAGAGAGAAAAAGAAGCGGATGCAGTAATCTAATATCTATATTTATCTATTCACGTCATAAGTTCAAAAATGAATCAGTCTTTCGAAAAAACATAGAAACTTACCGAATTCGTTAAAATGTCATTTCAAATTAAAATTCCATGGAAATAGCTGAGTCTGAAAAAGTTGATAAAAAATTGGCTGAACGTTGGATCAGTTGAAAGTATTTCGTTCATATTTTTTCTCGTCAAAAAGAAAATTATTTTTGGTTGGCTAATGATTTCCATTTCAGTGAGCCAAAAATATTCTAAAAAGTTTTCTTCTTTTTTCATTTTTTTGTAAAATTGTTATTCAAACGTATAAAAATGAATATGAAAGTAAGTGAAACCCTGAAGGCATTTTTACAATTTTGTGCAATAGAATATTCCATTCCTAACAGTAAGTTTTTGCAATTGAAAAATATCTTAAAGCAAGCGTTTCATTCGAAAATGGTTGAACTTTTCTTGTAAAAAGTGCCTTTAAAAGAAGTATTAAAAAGTTTTTTGTTTTTGAAGTGATAAACCTCACTATTTTTTTGCAACAATGTCGTCTGTTATCTTTTTTTCTGTCTCTCTGTAAAATATTGAGATACAGTCGATTGTACAAAACAGGATGTATAATGTGAAATATAAATAAATTTGTCAGAAACCTAATATTTTATTTCATCAATCCTTTGAATATTTTAATCATTTCTACAAAGACAAAACCTGAAATCGATTGAAAGTGTTCCAACAAATCACTTGTTGTTGTTGACAATTTTTTTTTTCATAAAAACAAACGAGCTACTCAATTGATACAATCTACGCTGTCTGTTTTACCCCTTTTTGACGAGTCCTTCGTGGTAAGATTTATATTCGTAATATGCGATAAAAAGTGTTCTACTTTCCAATGAACATTTCGACGATCTACTTTTTCACCTCTTCACGTTGCTGTCACTTTAATTATAATTAAAATTATTAAATCACGTGATTAATAGACGTTGAAATGCAGTTTTCTATAAAAACCGCATAATTTTGCTGTTTAATGCGGAAAAAAGCAAACGAGAGGATGCGTTATTTCCTACGTGTACACGCGAGAATAAAAGATAAATACGGAGCAGATGAAAAATGTTCTCTCAACAGCTTTCTAGAATATATCGTGATGCGATGTAATACGAGCGGAAAAATAAAACAATCCTTAAAAAACCAAGAAAACATCAAGAAAAGTAACATGTTTCCCACCCGTGCAGGAAAACGTCATTTCTCCGTCTAGGGAGTTTCTTTTTGTTTGGCGTTTGGCGAAATTAAATTTCTTATCAGCCATCAAAATTTTACATCAATCTTACGAACCCAGATCTAACTGAAAAGCAAGAATTTATCATGAACCGACGAGTCCTTATTTCGAAACGGAATATTCCTGTTTCATTTCAACTGTCGTAGATGTGAAAGGGAACGCGCGCCATTGTGTTCTGGTGTAACGCGAGAGGCAAGTTTTCAGCGTATTACGTACGTTGAGATGGCACTGTGCGGGGGCCGCGAGCGTGCCTTTCCGTGTGTGGAAGACATGAAATGTCTGAACGCGCGTCGCGCCGTCTCGCCGTGTAAAAATCAAAAGCGCCCTCGAAGCGGAGCTGTTTCCTCTCGTTTGTTATCCGGCCGCTCGCCACTCACGTGATCCCTGTTCGCATTCACGATTCGCGGCCAACGTTGAGCGTGCGTCTGTACGTTCGTGTAACGTGAATGAGACACAATTATATCGAACGGTCACGAGAGAAAGGCTCTCGTGGAAACACCAAGCAACGTTGATAATAACGCGAGCACCATTTCGCGACGTCCTATTTCGCTTTCTACGATGGTTTGTTTTATTTATTTTATTTTTTTTTTTTTTTACAGTTTGTTCAAAAAATATGCCGTATAAAATATGCGTAAAGTATACCTGGTATATCGTTTTCATATTCCATTGTACATTTCATGTAATTGGAAAATATGTTAATTACTGTATTATATTTTCAATGGTTTACGATACAATTTCAAAATTTTACTGTAAAGACGCGATTTTGAAATATTTCGATTTACTTGTTAGAATCATGGATAAATATAATCTTATTTATAGTTTTTTAATTTAGGTCCTTTGATTCACAATCACGTTAGAGTGTAATTACCATAAACAGAATGGTGTTTAGTAATAATAGCGATGATGAAAAAATTAAATAACACGATCTCGTGTTTCATATTGTATATATTTATTTTTCAACGCTAATTCACTTTGATCGTTTCTCCCCAATGCAATTTTGCTTCGTTTACGAAGTATTGTAAAATCAGCAATATTGACTTGACGAGTTGCAAAATTTACGTGCTTACATAATATCACAATATATGCGCGATTTTACAAATGGTCAACCATGTTACGGCCACATTAGAGTTGAATTTATTGGACGTTTTATTCCCGGGCATTGTACGCATATTTTGGATTAACCGTTTATTTATAATTCAGTAACGATCAATTTTGAATTCAATGTTAAACCTTGAACACAAACGTGATACAGCATTAATAAAATGTATAAACGTAATAAGATACGTAACATCATAAATCATTAATTTATGAATCACTAAAACATTCATGTCACGAATTTGTTGTCAATTAGCAGTACAGTGAATTCGAGATATCGTATAATTTATCAATTAAATCGCACCTTATCAAGCATTTGTTGACTGTTCTGATGTTCGAATTAAGTTAGTCATTAAACTTTAAGACATTTCGCAATTGACACTTTGACTTTTGAATCATTGCATCAGTTTGTACATGTCTAATTAATGTCAACTGTGATTTGCATACTGATAGCTTCTAATGTTTGGCATGGTTTCGTGTCACTTCTCATGGAGGACAAACATTTAACGATTATCACACGAATGTGTGATATCTAAGTATAAACACTCGTCGCACGTGTGCCTTGCCTTCTTTTACCGTTCGTCTTTATGCTTTCCGAAGCGTGTGAGGGAAACCAGTTCATTTATTGTTTGGAAATGTATAACAACTTTATCAATAACACGCGTAAATAAATAATGACTCCGTTTTGTAGAGCAAACTATAATTACATCATTCTCACATTCTATCTTTAAGATTATCTAAAATGCAATGTTTAGTGTAAGAACTATTATAGAACGAGGTTTAATTAACTTACCGACCAGTAAGGGGTAAAGAAAACTCTGACCGTTTACATACCGAGGAAAAGAAAATAGAAAAGATTCGCGTCATTTAACATTGCAAAAATCATGTGTTTTGAATGTGTTCAAAATAACAAATTTTTCATAATAAATCAATACATTGAAATAGATTTTAACAAATACATCTTCGTTCGTGAGAGTTCAAAATACTTGATTATTTAAGTCAAAGCGTTTCAAAATAAAAAACATTTCTAATAAAAACGAAAAATATAATTTAAATTGTTCTGAATGGTAGTAATATCTGTGCACAAATTTAAAATGCATTAAAACATTAGTGTAATTCATACGAGATTGTACTAATTTCTTTTTTTTTTTTTTTTTTTTTTAATTCTCGGCATTAATTAGAAAGAGTTTCAGGTCGTTTGTGAAACTTGCGAGGCAATTTGTAAATTCGCGCAGTAAATAGTGAAGAAATTTCATTTCCCCGCGATCGATATGATACAGCGCGGACGCGCGACTAGTTACGTTTATCGGCTCAATTTAAAGTTGCGTGGGGCTTCTTTCTTTTTCCGCGCCACAACGAAAAGTTTCGGCGCGACTTTTCGAAAAGTTCACGTCGTGACGACCAATAAAAATTGCGCATCAATGAAAGTCAAGGTACTGAGTGAGTCCGACGGGAGTCGTTTGCCGGCGACGACGTCGAACTGGATCACGAGTTCGGAATTTAAAAAAGCGACGGAATTAAAGAGCCCGCGTTCGGCGGGTTCGTTAAAGGCGGTGCCATTCAACGTTTTTCCACTGCCAACGTCGAGCAAACAAAAACGCGACAATTAAACACGCGATTTTCGCTGAGCAACGTCGATCAAAAGACTTTCGCAAGGTGGAATTCATTGCTTCCATTTGCTGTAAAATTCGGCCATTTTGTTTTATATTTCCGTGATTTTTCGTACATGTTTTCGATTCAAATAATGTTGCGGAAAGTGAAATGTGTATGCAAAGACATAAAATTGTGAAAAAAAGGAGAGAAAAAAGAGAATTTGTTACATAAAATGAATATAAGTGAATTTGTCATGAAAATGACAATTTTTATTAAAATAGTAATTTTGTGTCTATTCAAATTCTTTATATTATTAACGAACATTGGTGAGCTTAAGATATTAACTTACATGTTTTTCTACGTAAAAAGTAGAGTTTAATCAGTAGAAAATATAACTATTCAGTCATACTGATTAATTCATTGCAATTTTATGCCTAACAAATTTCTATCGTAATTCATATTAAACATGATCAATATTTAAAAAAGTTAAAGTATGCAATTTTTATATTTATTTTCATAAAAATAGTTCATTTAACCAACTATACTAGTTCTTACTAATATTTTTTTGAGTAGCACCCCAAATACAATATCTATTCCCGGAAATACTTATCTGCGACGGACAAAAGGTAATCAGCGAAGAAACGCAACTTGTTTCAGCGCTACCGAAGTAATTATTTAATTTCCAAAATCAAATCGCAAAACACGAAACGAAACGCGATAATCGATACGAATTTTACGACTGCGAAAATTTGTGATTTGCGACCTGAACGTCGTTATGTTGAATCAGCTGACGAGGAGAATTAAAGTTCCGTTTTTATCAGTCATTTATGAGCTGAAAATTGATTACTTACGTCGTTAAAGTTGTATTCATGGAACGTCAGGCTGAAGAATCGGAATATGAAGTGGCTCGTTATTGGCTCGACGAAAATATTTATTCATTGCCGTGGAATTTAATTCGATCGCGCTGCGTTCGATTGTATTTGAAATGTTCTCCATTTTTATTTATTTCGTTGCAAATGAATACGTGCTCCCGTAAATCCGCAGGGTGCAATTTGTCCAGGGGCCTCTTTTATAACGTTATTTTGATTTTTCGAGCCATGTAATTTGTACGTAATTCGTTAAAAACAACTGGCGCGTCGATTGGACGTCGTTCCATTTACCGGGAAACAGGGAATGAAATTAGAAAAACGATGACTCGGAAGAGCTTGAATTAGGTAAAAGTATTGATTGCCTGAGAAAAATGTGCTCGGATACGAAGTAGTTACGATTATTTCATCAGAAGAACCGTATTCGTGAAAAATTAATTCACTCGCCGTTGTTCAATATTTGTGAATTCAGACGTAGCTTCGTGCCATTGATATTTCAGTGAAGATAATTATAATTCATCAGGCGTACTGAGATTTTTTTATGAACAAGTGATAATAACGAAATCAAACTATTCAAGAATATGTCACAAATCATAAGTCAATCATACATTTGATTTAAAAAATATTTTCTCAATAATTATTGCTTATTTTCGAATAGAATAATAATTTTGCCTAGAAATAATGAAGATGTGATTTATAACAGAATTTTAATGATATCTTGATTCGTTTTGATAGCTTTAAATAGATCGTAATTAAGATAAAGTTCATTAAGATTCAGTTACTATTCATAAATGCACATGGAGAAATTCAAGAAATTTGCCCGTCATTTGATACGGTTAAGTTATTCTTGATTCCGCACGAAAGACAAAAATAGAAAATTAACCAAGCAATGAAAGAAAGAAGGAAAATTGTAAGTGAAACGTACACGCGAACAAAATTGGATGTAAAAATGTTGGATTATGAATAACAAATAATACTGTAAATACAATCGTTCCAGAATAACACTTTTGTACTTTTCTTTAGTCTCTTCAAAATCTCTCACTGAGAACTACTTAAGATAGGAGAAAAAAAAAAAAAGAGAACGGAATATTTTTTAAATGTTCTGGAGTTCTTGTGAAAACGCTTTGGGATACTGAAGAATGCTCGTTTTTACACAGGAGAGCAAAGAAGTCAACGACTCGTGGACCTCGACATCGATTGCAAATATTTTAAAAGCTCGGAGTCACCCGTAACCACAATAGGTCTACATGGCGGAAATCTGTGGTTAATACTCACCCCGAGGCAGTTTTATATTGAATTTTACAGCGTACAGTTTTTCCTCTAATAAACTCATTCAAGCTAATTTTAAAAGTTGAATTTATTTTGAAATTATTAAATTAATGATGTGTTTTATATTAATAAATCATTAATTCAAAACATTTATATAAAAAATTATCAATTTATATGTAACATTGAAAAAAAAATTGATATGAGTTCTGTGTTTTTTATGATAAATTTTTGAATTATGTAAAACTCAAATACAAATGCAAAGATTTCTACAAATAAAAAATACTGAAATTGTAGCTAATGTAAGAATCCCACAACTTCTTCAAGCATTGAAAAAAAAGCTACACAATTGGATTATAATCCTATCGTAAAGTCTACTTAGATTAGGACGCTATTGGATTTTAATTCTAGTTTGCAAAAGTTCAGAAAATATGATGAAATATGGGGGAAAATAGATACTCTGCTTTAAAAATGGTTAAAATATAAATACGGTTACTACTTTACGGCCAAACTAAGAATTTTCTCGAATAGTTGTAGATGAAGGAGGTAACTTTGGACATTTACAGCAAGTGCTATCAATTTATATGATGCAATTACCAAGTATATAAATTTACGTGTTAAAAAATAATTGCAAAAAATAATTGCATTAAACATTAACAATAATTAATATTAACACGTAAATAATTTATAAAGTATTAATAAAAATACATTACATAATTAAATCTATTCTTACAAATTAAAAGGCACATTCAATTTCGGATCTTATTTTTACATTCAACCGAAGCTTTTAAACGTCGGGATTCATTAATCCAATTTTCAAGACACTGTAGCAACTTGAACGTAGGACTTCAACGACTTTCTTATTTTTTCACCTACTTGCGTTCAATCAGATCGTAAATGTTAGCGAAGTTTCTTCGTCGATAAAGTCGTTCGTTTCCATGATTCAACCGAATCAATGATTGCAAAATGAAAGTCGAATGTGTACAAAAGTGTAATATTTTCGATGGTTGAATTAAACGAAAAAAATTCTGCGAACGTTCTAATTGGTTTTCAACGGTTTCTCAGTAATCAAACAGCACTTTCGTAAATAAAGGTTTGATAACTACCACAAATTCATTTTCATTAGTCGATTTCAACGCGTACCCATTTCCCTTCATAATTCCTTATTTTTTGTATAAAATATCAATCGACCAAACAGATTTCTTTCTCGAAATATACGTCATATTATTTCACGAACTTCTTTTTAAAACTAAGAAGCTTATAAAACTGCAGAAGAAAATCCGTAATAAATTTCGAAGTAAAGAATTGTAAAGCTTGCCAATACCAAACACATGAAGTAAAATCGGTGAACACTATCACGATGTCTAGCTTGACGTTCAAATATTTCGACCTTGCGAAATTAATTACACAACACAGCATGCATGGAGTTATCCGACAATTTTCGAAGTAACTCGTTATTTGCACAATGTTCCAGACCCTCGCGCTGTACAAATTAACAAACGAATAACGTCAAAAATACGTGCGAATAACACTTTTTTTCTATTTCTATATCAATATTTAATTTACTTTTCGAGTGCCCGTAAATCAAATAGTTACACTTGATGAGAAGTCACGTCCCTGAGGAAATCATATTTCGCAATAAAAAAAAAATCATTTCGACGGATATGCATTTTCTTCTTCGACGAAAGATTGCGGATATTGTATAACAT
>JABFOV010006767.1:0-10255 GCA_022817685.1 Aradophagus sp. ZL-2020
GTGCGCGCTATGTCGATAAAACCAACGTTTTTTTTTTTTTGCTACAATCGTGTAGCCGAGCGCTCATTACGCGCTTTCTCCTTTATGCCGATGGTTTCAAATCGTGTTACCAATTAATTGTCGGCGGGAGAGGAAGAGTTACCGAATTTTCGGCGGTTATGCGATTTACTTTAGCGAAAAGAAACCGCGACTTTGTGCGCAAGAATCAGCCGAGAGAGAAACCGTAACGACCGCGTACAGCCGTACAAGAAGCGTACGTGAAGAAAATAATAATATATGAAGTCACTCTCGTTTTCGGTCAAGGTTTCGTGAGCCGATCTACTTTTCGTGTTATATTTCAGGCCGATTTCGCAGTGATACTACTAAAATCACTCGGAAAAATATTGCCCTTGTTCGTACAAAGTATCAAAACATAGTCATTGATCGATATCCATTACAGTTTAGTTATTTTAGAAAAGAATGATTGATCATAAATTTTATTATCGTAACATTAAGTGTTTTTGAATTTTAGGAGGACAAACTAATTTTTTATCAATAAATCAACAAATCTGTGATCGTTTAAATTGTTTAAATTTTCCATTAAACATAATCATTAACTTTGTTAAAAATATTTCTACAGTTTTTAAAGAAACGATGAATTCGCAATATTTATTATTTATTCATCGCGACAAAATTATTATTAAATTAAATAATACAACAGTACAAATTAAAAAAATATAGTTTTATTTCTAATCGAAAAGCAAATATCAGATTTATATTGTTATGTAATAAATCATGCAGACGTGTCATATAAAGAATTGACACTGAAAATGATTAACGTGAAAAAAATGTCAAATTGACAGTAATCAAATGGACCGTTTCAGAGATGTAAGGGCGAGAAAGTGATATGAAATTAAATGAAAAAAAGTAACTAAATTCATATAAGTCATAATGACGTGACGTGTTTGGAACTTTTAATGCAAAATCAATACAAAGTAAGCAAAAGATTTGTTGTATAATATTAACATGAATTGAAAAAACTATGATAATAATACAGATTAATCGAAAAAAATAGTTTACCTATGGCATTCGAAAATCCAGTACAATTGTATTATTCTTGAATAATTTCCTGTGTAACACTTGGCACGATCACAACACAATGTCAACACAATCACAACACACTGTAAACTTAATTTTTTTAAGTAACAATTGCAGGTTTTGTCAAAAGTTTTCAACTTCTACACTAGAACATAATATTTTACTTGGTTTGTTTAAACAAAAATCGTGAAACGGAAGATCTTCGTCGTTGACTTCGAAATATCGATTATTCTGGGAGCAGCAGCGGTTTATCTGAATCGCGATTAACAGGTGGTTTCGCAGTGGTGGCGTGTACGCGACACCGGCTTTTGCTTTAATCTCTCGTAGAACAAACTTTCGAAGTTCAGTCTACCTTTCGTTTCAAAATTATTCGTCGTAGACCAAACGTCAAAATCAAAGTTCAATACTTGCGAATTCACAACTACTTGTGCCTCGAAACTTGCACAAATAAATAGTCATCGAGTCGGATCTCAAAATCCAAATGTTTCTTTTCAACTTAAAATCAAAGTCGGAAATGTATTGCCGGCATGTTTCGGCAAATATTGAAATCAAAAACTTAAGACATTGGCCGTACGATAAAATGAAAACAGGAGGTGAAAGTAAAAATCATAAAATCGAAAAATGGAGATTCGGTCCAGGTGCAAAAGTTACCGTTGCTGGATTTGCGAAAAATTCGTAAATCCGTTGGAACCGCAAAAAAGACACAGAAATAATGCCGCTGCTTCGAAGGCTTAACAACTCCGTCCGGAGCACTTTTTGTAGCTCGCCGACCCGAGTGACCCTGAGCGCAATTTCGCGGCGCGAATCATTAGCGAAAAGCTCGCGATAAGCGGCACCTATGATGCAGGCATAAGAAAGGTTTTGAAACGACTACAGACAGGCAGGCATGAAGCCAGCACCGTGTCGTCTCTTGTTCCCCGCACGGTGTGCATTCACCAGAGCGGAGAGAGGGCAAAGTTAAACCGCAGAGGAGGAAGAGAAGGAGGAGGAGGAGGTAGTGGTGGTTGCGGCGAAGAGAGGAGAAGAAAAGATAAAAGAGTCCAGCCAAAGGATGGGGGAAGAGGGGGGATGATGGTCCAAGATATATAGATCCAGAATCCGCGCAAAAATCAAGATCGAGATCGTCTAGGATTCGCGATTTTGTACGGTGCACATGTGCCCGGAATTTGCAAAGTCAAGTGCTCTCAGTAGTCGGAAATTGCGGAAACTCGATACCGCAGAGTAAAGTTTATTTCTAACTTAGTTTGAATTTCGTAAATTTCTCGTAGATATTTCATGTTTTGATATTACTTGGTGATCGTAGAGGAAAAAAAAAATTTACTAATATTGTAAAAAAGATTGCATAAAAATTAAACTAATTTTCTGGAATATTAAATTATAACCGCAGTTGCATTAAGGAGACCATAATTTAATTTTTTTGCCGTTGAAATTAATGAGTCTTTAACCTCCCAATTGATTTGTGTATAAATTTTAAATAAATATCTCTTATAATTATTCATAATTATTACTAATTATGAATAAATAAAATATTAATAAATTAAGTACGAATAAATTATTATAATATTATTTAGGTAGAAATTCTTTCCTCTAAGTATACTTTTTATTTCAGAAACAATTAAAACAATTTTATAACTTTATATTTAAGAAATACTAACATAACATATCATTTTAATATTTCATAGTAGTAAAAAGACAAAATGTTTGAGATATTGTAAAAAAATTAGAACTTTTTTTCATTATTTTATAATTTCGATAACATTTATAAGTTAAAAAATTGAACAATCGAAGTAGAGTTTATCAATATTTTTCAATAACAATGCTTACAACTTACCTGTTTCATCATAACTATATCCAGTTCATGATTTTCGTTGCTTGAATTTTGAATAAATTAATAATATTTCGAGAAAACTGAATAATAATTTCGGGCGCATTATTCTCAGACTATTGTTCACAAATATTATAAAGATGAGAGACTTAAAAGCATGCAACAGGTGTACGGATAGGTGCACATGTGCCATAGATGTGCACGCAAAAAGTAATTTTCCATTTCCGGAATTACATAAGGTTCCAAAATATACAAATAATAGCTTTGGCATCGTCAGTCCCTTTTACATACCATTATCCAACTCGCATCAATTATTTCGACTGTAATATATTTTTCGAATATTCATATTTCATCGTAATTTCACATTTTTTATAATGTTGAATACTAAGTATTCTATTCTTAAATTAAGTAGAACAATAAACTTTAACAAAAATTGAAAATATAGCATTGAAAAATGTTCATTTATATTTTATATTTCAACTGAGGAAAATAATCAAAGAATAATATGGTAATATTATAAATATTAACATGTGTAAATAGTTATACATTATTACCATTAAATTAAAAAGTAAAATAAAAGTAATCTAAATAATAATAGTTATTTTTTAAAAATTTGTAATTAATGAACATAGATGTGTAAAGAAATGAAGAATACCAGTAATTAGAATTAGCTGTTATATTGATCGGGATTTACAAGTGTACATTAAAACGAGCACAACATCTATGGTAATTTTGCAATACAATCGAGCGTCTATTAAAGATATAAAGGGAAGTCGATATAAGTTTGCTAGAATAGTTATACGTTATTATCATTTATACGATAAAACGTCCGTGTCGTATTCTTTTCTTAATTGTAATAATTTCTCATATGTATAAATAATAAGCAGATATACAAAACAGCATATAGTACAAAATATTAATAATAGTAATTAAAACAGTTAAGGAAGGTGTTACATCATTCGCTCAGTTTCTTCTTCAAACGATATCAACATCAACATTTGTCATATAATAATACCGTACATACAAACAAAAATATTCGAAAATAAAAACGAACATAACCGTTGGGAAGGTAATCTAGAATATAATATCTGTCAATTATACATATATGAAGTAACCGTCGAAACGAATAGTGTAGATGTCCGTGATATTTTTCTGATTGATCTATTGATTGTTTCCTATTAGGAATTCGCCATCGCTTTAATTGCGAAAGTAATTTGTACTTTTGTACGGTACTTGGAAATAAAAAACCGCTCTGGAATATACACTTTTGTCAGTTCCACCTTTCCTTCCCGACTACTCGCGATTGCTTTCACGTAGAACAATCTTTTCAAATCACGGGGCAATCATTTTTCTATCTGGCGCGGAGTATCGAATCACAGGGAACAGTATTCCGCAAGTGGAATGATAGATTCGATTCCGGTTTCGAGTGAGTCGCATTCGATGAAGTCATTTTCCTAGCACAGTTAAAGGAACGAAGCGTAAGATGGGAACCGAGCGAAGGGAAGACTAAGATGGGAATCGCAAAAACTGATGTAACGAAAGTGACCTAGTTGAAGTTGAAAGAAGAAAGAAAAAGAAATGATATTTTAATGTCTCAGTTAAAAACTCAGTGAAAACTTGTCGAAATACAAATAACTTGACCGTTTTTCTTGTAATTATTAGAAACATATACCACATATATAAAATAAAACATAAAACATAACTACTCGAATGAATACGTGGGTCTGGCAGACCCGAGTAATGTAACGGCAGTAGAATAATAATTGTATGTATGATAAGGATTGTAATTATATGGTCAAGCATTGCTCCTTTATTTCACCTGTCAATTTTCACCCCTGCTCAACCTCAACCTCGCGAAACCTCAAAAACATCGAAATCAATAAAACATTATTAAATTTATTAAACAACCTTGTCTACTATCTTCCTACCCCCACTTCATTCTATTACCATTAGTGCTTAAAAAGAAATATAAAGAAATTAAAAATAAAAATAGAAAAAAGTCAATGTGCAATTGCCGAGCATTCGCCACGGCAACTCAGCCGGAGCGCCCGCGAATATCTCCGGTTCTCAACATCCTTTCTCGCACAAATTCGCCATGACGAACGGTACTCGTTATGACACTTTTACGCGTTTCCGCGATTGCGGAAGGAAAAGACAAACCCGCGGCCGTGATTCGAGGGCAGCTGGCGCTCTTTTTTCTTCGCCAACAACTTGCGGAGGATGGATGAGGGGTGGGAGGGGGAGTGAACTATGTCGTGGCGTGGAATGACAAACGCGGTTTCGATTCGTCACGCATCGCAAGAAGGGGACGCAAGGCGGTGGGAGACGGGCCCGAGGCGTGAATGCACATCCTCGCAAACGAGCCACTGACAAAATACTTAAAGCGCTGTGCCCCGTTCCGTTACGGTTCTCCGCGGGCTTCGAACGGTAAACGCACTTCCGCTCGCCGGACACCGCCGCTTCCGCTTGCGTCGCACGGCATCAACAGGCACCGCCATATAAATGTCAAAATCATTATCGCGTTAACCTATCTGCGCTCGCGCGCGCAGGTGAATTACACGCAAACCGACGACCGCTCAATCGAATCGCTTAGCATTGCCCCCCTCTCTCGCCCCCCCCCCCTCTGTCATGCTTCTTTCTGTCACTCTCCCTTTTGTGTGCCGGGTCTTTGTCGATCGATCGGATAAGACATTCTAAACGAGCGGGGCGGGGGGCAAAAAGCAAGAATTCAACTCACTGGACCGAGACGGGGTGAGAGTGGAACGAATGGGGGTGTAAACTGGAAGGTTCCGAGTTTTCCAAGAACGAGGTTCGAGTTGGTTGTAAATGGTTAATAATGAAAGTTGCGAGCGTTGGGTTTAATGTGACTCGACGAGGAAACGAAGTGGAATTTTTGAGAATGATTGGACGTCCGTCTTTTACAGTTAGACTACACTTTACACTTGTTTTTGGCGAGGAAGACGAAGATGGGAGGCTTCTGAGAAGCTATAAACTTGTTGATAGCTGGAAAGTACCACGCTCGATTTTTACAGCTTTTATCTCAAACTTCTTGTTACGTCTGATACAACAAAATGTATTATTATACGTTCCAATTTCGAAAGATTGATATTGACGCGTTCTAAAATGGAAATATGAAATAATACGTGAATTGCATGCCGATAAATCAATATTTACATACATTTAACTTACTTCTTTTTCATCAATTTATAATAAAAACAATATTGCCGTTATTCGATGAAAAATTGAATTTCTAAATTTTTGATCATGCTTCTATTTTTATTTATAAAATATAATCTGAACGTTAGAAATGTATTGAATTTCAGGGAAACGTACTAGGAAAAAACGGTTTTTTGAAAACCTTGCAAAATCACTTTTCTTGCCAGAGATCCTTCCCAATTACGGAGCAATATAATCAATCGCAATCAAGTAAAAAACAATGAATCACCGTAATAACAATTAATTACGCGAAAACAACATATCTTTCACTAATGTGACAAAACGCATCGAAATTCTGAAAACGTACGCTCCTTTCTTTTTTGTCGCTGCGCGAACGGTAAATGGCAGGAAAGAGAGAAGCGATGAAGCATATAATGAAAGATGACACAGAAGAAGATGGAGTTGCGTGTTATGAAAAGCTGATCGAAATGCATCGGCGACGTTCGGCCTGGCGATGCTTTTGGGAAGGCGTCCCGCATTGAAAACAATGCCGCGTTTAATCGGACGCCGGGCCTTGTTCGAATGCTCGCGGTGAGCTCGAGTCGTAATATTAATTACGACAGTGTGCGATTGCCATTAGCGTCGGCCGCTGGCATTCCTCGTGCGCCGCTTTCTCGGCCGGCAACGCGGCTTACGCGCGAAGCATTTCAACGCGCGGCCCCGAACGCCCAGTCGGCCGAATTTTCGTACCGGGGTTGACCCATTTTCACTTTTTTCCCCTCCCACTCTACCTCTAGTCAAGACGGAAATAGCTTCGGAAAAAAACGACTATTATTGGTCAAAACAACGTTAGGTGCAATTTTCAGAGTATACACTCGGAAAACAGATTATTGTAATTAAATAAATTTGCATTTGTTATTGAATAGTTTCGTTCAATCATGCCAACGTTTAAGTCTAATGAATATTTGCTTTTAATTAAAACAAATTTTCATTAGTTTATGCAAATGATATTATTTAATGCTATAAAAATTGTATGTTTACGTTATAAATTATGCTGTGTTAATATAGCAAAGTCGATATAAGACATACGTTTGACCACGTGTACAAAATATACGTGCAACGAAACGCCGTGATGAAACTCAACCGGAGACCGAAGTGGCGCGGTCGAAAATGCACCGGCCGGGTCGGGCATTCGAGCGTGAACGGCGAGGCGCGCGCGCGACTCCCCGCAAGCGCGTTTATCGCGCGCCAAGTAATTAATATAACGAAGCGTTCGATAAAAACATCTGGGTTTCATCACGATCGGCCGATAAATTACGCAGGTTCCCACGGCTCGTACGGGGTAAAAATGGCGCCGTTACGTCACGCCGTTCGGGGAAATAGGTCGCGCGCGCGAGATGTGCGCGCATTGTTCGGCCGCTCGATTATTGGCAATGACATTAGAAAATGCCGGGGAAACCGCGCGCGGGAAAATTCACGTCCCGGCGAACGAGGTTAGCCTGCCGCTCGTGGCGATTTCTCGCTCGTGACATTTCGAGGCGGCCCACGTGATCGTGCGGCCGCGAGACAAACGTTTGATTGAGCGCGAGAGGCATTAAGGACGACCCACGTCGAACAAAATTTTGCAATGGAAAAAAAACGTGCCAGCGGAATCTATATTTACTGGGGGTTATTTTTTTTTTTTTTTCTTCACTGAAATTAATTCATTTTTGGTTATAAAGGCATGGGGAGAAAAATATTATATTTATGAGTGTGGTCAATGTTATTCATGACTTCACGAATAACTTTGTATTAAAATTGTTACTAATATTTTGTAAAATTCATTATAAATGATATAGGGTGGATGTACCAGTAGATGACTGCGTAGTAGTGAATGACCACGCCATCAGAGTGATAAAGATAGGAAATACAATTTAAACGAGTGGTCATTCACTGGTACTTGATCTTGAGCGGTCATTCATTGGTGCTTTTACCCTATTTTTTTCTTTTCCATTAAGATTTGCCGTTATAGCGAGGCGATACGTTTGTATATCAATTATCTAAATATATATCACATACACATCTTATATATGCTGAATATTTGTTGCTATAAATGAGAAATGAATATGTAGCAAGCACATAAAATATAAGCAAATACGGTTTGATTGTATATTTATAAAAAAAAAGTAGGACTTACAAAAATTCTAGCAAGCGATGAGCCACACTACACACCCGATTCCGACAACCATTACGCACGCATGATAAGAATTCCGACGCGAGCCGACCACCCCGATGGCTATCGGCTAACTGATAATAAAATTAAAAGCAGGTCAAAAACCTTTTTCGAACAAGCCCTTCGAAACAAATGAAAATAATGAGTAAGACAAAGACACATCGCAATGTTTACATACCACGTCAACAAAAGAAACACGAAAGCGTTAATGAGTTTTATTAAATACTTTAAATTGATGATATTATATATTCACTTTTAAGCATTTGTTGGAAATTGAATAAAATTTATTAAATGAAAAGAAATTAATATATCAATTAATATGTATTAATTAATATGTATGTATTATATTATATTATTGTATTATATTATGTATGTATTATTAATATGTATGAATTTATTAATATGTATTAATATGTATTAATTCGATATAATCACTTCACTATGTTTTTCAGCGTACATTATTTAAATATATAAAATATAAAAAAAATATAAAAATTTTATCGTTTGCAAAAGTGTGCCAATAAAAAATTCTTATTAAACAATTTTACTATCAAAAGTCACTTTTTTCATACAAATCCCAACATATTCTAAAAAAATTTACAAGTTAAGCAAAATTATGCTATATTTCATTGAACATAAACAAGTAAATTAAGAAACGGTTCCATCAAATAATAAAGCACATTATAGACAACCCAAAAAAAATTTGCTTTCGAAAAGTTAAATCTTTCTTGTAATATAAATTGATTGCAAACTTTCAGCACATTAACTTTTTCTTCCTAGGTTCTTCTCGCAAAAAGGAGCAAGCGCACGTTGCAGGATTACGAAATCCGACAGAGCCGGGCCGGCCGGCGGTCCCGTAACGCGCGCCGTTTTCGGCACACTTTTGCTCGAAAGGACGCGCTTCGAATTCCGCCGCGCGTGAATGCTAATCGACGAAATGTATTTTTAGTGGCAATCCAGCCGACGCGGGGTCGCGCTAAAAAGCCGCGGCTAATAAATCGCCGGCGATAAATCAACGAGGAATTGTGTGTCTCAGGTGTGTTTTCTGCTTCCTTTCAGGCCGCCGAGCGGCTTCGCGCGACGAAGAAAAGTTCGCACAATAATTGCTTATTTAGCAGAGACAAATTGCGGCGAATAAATGACGAGGCTAGGACAAGTTTCGAGTGCGTTAAAAATTGTCGTGGCAAATGAGAGAAAATGTTATCTCAGGCATCGGCCTCAAAGCGGTTTTCATACCGATTTTCATTTCTTTCCTTTTTCTTCTTCGACTTGCGTCTTTTTCTCGCTGTTTATCTACGGGTGTCTTTTTTCTTTCCTTTTTTTTTTTTTTTGTCAGTTTATGATGAATTATAATTTAAACTCGATAATACGGCGAGTGAGCGAGCGACAATAATTTTAATTAAACGATTCGATGTTTTAATTACGAGTATTTGCGAAATGAAATTTAACATAGATTGAAATTAAATTTTCATTTATAAATATTTAATTAGTAAATTTTCTAACTGCATTCACGAAACAAATTAATTATCAAATTAAGAAGACGTTATTAAAACCAAAGAAGATAGTGGCAACGTTTCATGAAAAATTTCCACGGAAAACGCATTGTTTTACTGGAAAAGTGAAACCCTCCGTAATAACATATGCCGAATTCCTTCAAATATTCAAATTACTCGAAACTTCTTTTTTATTTCAACCTCTCAAAAATGCCAACGAAATTTGCCGCAACATTCTCAGCGAGCAAAAAGTTTCAATTTGCATATCGTATTTATACACCTTCCCCTCCCCCCAACCCCTCCCTCCTCCCCCCCCCTGCCCTCTTCCACCTCCCCTCCATCTTCAAAACCCCAACACTCCCTCCCCCCCCACTCCCTTCTACCATCCCCTCACACTCCTCTCACTCACCCCTCTCACTCACTCACACCACCTTCACCACTTCACATACCACTACCCCTCACCACACAACACCCATGCCACCCACTACCATA
>JABFOV010006768.1:0-10254 GCA_022817685.1 Aradophagus sp. ZL-2020
AAGAAAAGAATTAACTTTTAGAAAATAAAAAACATTCTCCCAGAGTGATACATTTGCTGGGTTATATTTATTTTACATAATTATTAATTTTAACAAAGTTATTTAAAAAAACAATAATCTAGTGATAGCTTGAAAAATCACCTTGACGGACCGAAGTATTTTCCTATTCGTAATGACGTTTGTTTTAACGTGAATTTTACTCACGTATACGAGTAATAATATGAAGACAACTGTTCGATTTTAGTACGTAAAACTAAACACAAACAGCTCGACTGCGACTTTGCTACCGTCTTATATATTTGTTAAACGCCGCGAGTATCGTAAATAAGTAATAAAATGAGTACAATCGCATAATTGGTTAGTAACCTGAATCTTGCGAAAACCACAGTTTTTGATCCAATTTGCTTCAACTAAACAACTTCCACCCGAGACACTTTATTAAAGCGTTTCGCAAAGATAACGAAGTTACCTGTTTACAATTTAATTGGATCTTGCAGTTAACAAAGTCAAGGCGATATTGCTTTGAAATTAACAAGATTTGTAACGTAGACGGCCCGTGAATTGTCAATTGAGTCATTCAAATATGAAGATTATTTCATTCAATAAAACTATCAATCATTTATATCCTTTCGCATGTATAAAAAATGTTTAATTGTAGAGAATTGTTTACAATTATTTTGTTTACAAATTTACAATTTGTTTACAATTGTTTACAATTGTTTATTTAAAATTTGTCATTTGAAATTTCGCCTTTGAATGCAAAAAATGTTTATTGAATTTGTGCTCTTGTGCAAGTTCCAATGAGCCGCTGTTTCTCGCAAATAAGACGTAAATTACGAGCACGTTGCATTTAGGAGAGGCAAGTTATTTATCTGCAGATATTTACCCACAAACGTCACGCACGTGTAATTGTTGCAATTAATCATCGACCAATCATTTATCACGCCTTAAATGTCAAGTGTATTTAGATATCCCTTTTATTAAACCTATTAAATAATCCACATTTATTGGACATTAGGAAAATAAAATAGCGTCTTGAGTCTGTGCCAACGTTCGATAAACATTAAGTTAGATAGCCATACGCGTGTAACGCTGTGAAAAGAAATGACGTGATTTTCATCTACCTTTATTTTAAAAGGTTTTCATGATTTTTTTATGATAGAAATTGTCCAAATGAAAGACACTATGTTTTACATAATAACACTTTTTTCAAACAATATAAATTAAAATTGCAATAACGTTTTCTTTAAACAGTTTTAAACAATTTTACTTTTGTAATTTATAATTTAATTGGAAACATATATAAAAAAACATTTCTTCAAAATTAATATCCAATTTAATTAATGCAAACAATTTCACACTTCATCATTTTCGCAAATCAAATTATTTCACTTTTAACTGTCAAACTTCACTCTCAGAAGAATACTCACGAAATTAAGATTGTTTTAAGGACAATTTTTTTATGTATTTTTATTAAAAATATATTTAGAGTAAAAAGAAAATTTTTCTTTTATTTCCAAATAACGAACTTATGGAAAAAGGTTAAAAATATATTCTAAATTACCATTTGTTGCTTGAAATAAGTAAGTTTATCTTCAGTTCTTTGCTCACGAGTGTCACGCGCGTATGTCAGTTGCAATTAATCTCCGACCGTTCATTCATCACGCCTTAAGTGTCAAGTGTATTCAGATATTCATTTAGAATTCCTTTATTATATATTACAGAATAAAACTATTATCTTGTATTTTTAATTATTTATATTGAAAATATTGTTCATTTGCGATCGGTTCGGAGCGTTGGCGGCAAAAACATGAATTTTCATTCATGTTATTCGATACTTTTCAACACCGTTACACTTGTCAATTTTACTATATTATTTTATGCTTTAACGTATCGGCATGTTTGATTTATAAAATTAATTAATAAAGATCGAAATATTCAATAACAGCATAATATGGCGTGAGGGAGTAAAGAACAACTTTACTCCCTTAGATACATAAACCAATACATTACTCTTGATTTTAACTAAACAAATTCTTTGTCGCATACGCGACGTAAAATTGTTGATCTACTATGCTTCAAACTTGCCGCGCATAATTTTGTTTACGCCGTCCGCATCCGGACTAAACTAATTACCGTGAAACACGAGCAATTAATCGAACAAACATCGGCCGATGAGGCAAAAATTAATGAAATTAGTAACGTAATTTGCAAGGAGAAACAACGACGACGATCGGGATAAAGATTACGAAGGCGCGTATGATAAAATAAAAAAGAAAGAAAGTAAAAATGAAAGGGAGAAAAAAGGACGAAGAAAAAGAGGTACAGGTGCGTGAAATGTATCACCGTAGAAAGTGGCACGTGCCGAAACCGGGCGTGTTGGTCTTATCGGTTGCATCGGGCGCTCGGGTTACGATATTTGCGTCGCGTCAAAACGCGCGCCCTGTCAGGAGGCAAAGGCCGAGGCGATGACGAAAAGGGACGGCGATAAAGGGCCCCCGAGCGAAGCCGCAAAAATTCAAGACACGATCGCCTTGGCTGGGATTGCCAGCATTACGGCCACTTGCCATTCCGCGACTCGAGAAGTCAAAAAGTTTTACGCGAGTGACGATAATCCTTGTTTACGCGCCGAAGATTCGACCATCCCCTTCCGTCTTCGTTCCGCCGGCCTTTCGCCGTCTCGCTCGCTTTTTATACATATCCAACCGGGGCGCGCATGCGCGGCCGACAATTTTTTCCACGCTCGCTCGAAATTGCGAATCAACTTCTGATCCCGAGGGGGGCAATTAAATGCGGGATTTACCGGCGACTACACAATAATACCTCACTTATCGTTAAAAATGTTCGGCCAGCGTCCTTTTTGCCCGCCGTCTTTATTAAATGTTAATTTAATCGCGATTGCCAGCCGGCTCGTTGCAATAGAAATTATTCGCGCATGAGAGTCGAGAGCTCGTTACGGGCCGTCCCGGTGAGTTATATTTACAATTCACCATAATTGTTGGTAACTTCCAGTTGAACACCGGTGAACGGCACGACCGAAAACATTATCGTAACTCTGCTTTATTACGCAGTAACATTAAGACGTATGTTATATCTCGCGCGCAACGTTACGGCTGCTTAACGTCGCGGGCTATTTTTGTAATTAACACTCGCTGTTGGACAAACTCAGCGCATAACAGTCGCTTGGTCGCTTACGTTTCGCTGACGTTCGGCTTTATGTTCGACATTGTAAATCGTTATCGATGCAATTGATGCCGTCTTTACAGTGATTTAACAATAAACTCTAATTACATACAAATACGAATATATCTATATATCTATATATCTATACAACTTGGGCAATTTTCATTGAATGAGTAGAGGAGTCGCGTTTGCAAAGTAACATTTATTGCAAGTTTTTCTGTTGATTTCATATTATGGATAAGTTAAACTAAAATATATGCCATTTCATCAACATTATCTTAAAGATATCCTTCAGTATTTTACTTCAACTCTTTTTCACTGAAGAAAGTTTTTTTTTTTTATAAACTACTACTGTAATTCAGAAGTTTTAAACTATTTGTTTCTCAGAAACTTCTTATTTTAGGTAGTTTTTTAAATACTCCTTTTTTTACAGTATATATGAAATTCGTCAACATTTACTCACCAGTCTGCATGTCGAGGTAACAAGTACTTGAGTATCAAAAAATTGTACTTCTTTTCATCACACTCAGCATTGGAAACGCAGCCTTTTGAAAATCTGAAAACATAAGATATAATAAATTTGAATACACATTCTTTTTTAAGTTTATTAAAAACATCCTCGGAACAAAATGAGTATAAAATGTGATTAAAAAATGACACTACAGAAAATGTAAATCAATGCTGCAACAATATTAAGTGCGAATTAAATTAACATGAAAACAAACCTGATGCAGTTTTTGCATTCGCGCGAAACACGCTCAAAAAAAAAGATATAATAACTCAGATAAAAATGTCTCGGTTGAAGTAATAATCTATTGTGAAATTTCGCCAAGAAAGAAGTATGGCTTGGACCAAAGGATAAAAATATTTTGATGAAAAAAAATGACAGAGTTCGCAAAAAGGAAATCCAAGAACTTTGTAATTGTTTGACAAAGATTATCTTTTTGTGAGCGTCAATCGATCAAGGTACTCGTTCGGTAATACTCAAATCAACTTTGCTTATTGACGATGAAAAGATTAAATTGCATTAGGAGGGGAAAAAATTCCAGTAGTCCGGAGTCGAGGACCGGGCGCGGGAAAGGAATTCGAATATATCAAAAGTGGAGGCAAATCTTCGGTCAGTGTGTCACCGTGAAATAAAGACGACCGTCCCCCGTCCGAATACCGACTTGTCGAGGGACTGGTGTTAGTGTTTGGGTCCGTCGATGTGTGCGGCACCTACAAGGAAACCCTTCTACGCTCGCGGCGCCACGGCGCCTCGTCTCCGGTCGTCTCTGGGATCTTTACGCGAGACTCTGACGATGCGAAAATACACGGTACATCTGTATTGCAAATAATCGGCCGGTCATTATGAATAAACGCGCGAAAGAGTTCGAAATAAATTAATTAAAAAATTACTCTCGATTCTGAATTAAATAAATGAAAAATTAGTCGAAAAATATTAAAAACAATCGACGAACTTTGTATGCATAAGAAATGCATACAAATGCAATTCGTTGCATCGATTCAAATTTCTTTCAAAATGTTTTATTTTGAGACATTTTTCAGTTTTAGGATACCGAAAACGTCTCGAAACGAGACACTTTTAATATCTCATAATAGTCTCAAAACAAGAATACTTGTTTTCGTGTTGCAGAATTGATAAAAACGAAAAGGTACACCGCGAGTTTAATTTAAAATCCTTAATGTATTCCTCTGTAAACGATACCAGGCAAAGCATTTACTATCTTCGTTTTGACTTCTTACGGAATATTTTCTCGTCTTATAAAATGATATTTGATAAAAATCTGAGTTCCGTACAATAAATTTTGTTTTATTGCTCTCCATTTGATCGCAATGTCACCAAAGTCTGAGATATGTTCCATCCGGGTGATTAGTCCCGAGTCGATAGGAAAAAGGAGGGAAAAAAAGTACGTACAAGAAACCACTTCCATTAGTGTCCCGATGGGCTCATTTCGGCGTTCTCTGTCACGATGTATCAATAAAACTCAGCGACAGCTATTTCTCTCTTTCTTTCTCAATATGTATATATCTATATACGTGTATATGTATATATATAAATATATATATATACATATAATCATAATACTTCAAGCGGCCGCCTGATCGAAATGCTGGAAAGGTGCGCCACACGCGCTTTCAAATTAATAAAATTTTGTACTAATGTTTCAGCCAAACATTTTTATAATCGAAACGCTTTTAACGTTTTCGGCTTGGCTTCGTTTTATTTTCTTTCCTTTTTTCTCCTTTCCCCCTTTTTTATTGGCGAATAATGGAGAACGAAATGATTTCGAAATCTTGATAGGCAATAATTATCATATTGACGGTAAAGACATTGTTTGATGATTATTGACGGTTTACTAAAATTCCTTTCATCGCGTTTTCAAAAAAGCATTAATCATACGGTTGAATACACTTAGAATTGGAATGTCAAATTGCCAAATAGGAACCAATAAAATTGCCAATAAAAAAACTGTATTGGAAATTCAAAACCAATTGAGGAATAGACTGTTAGTAGCTATGAATAAACATTTTTCAAATGTTCTGATGTTCAACTGATATTGTTTCAAAGGTACGTTTGTTGATAACAATTGATTGGATTGAATGTTTTTACAACTTTGCACTTACAAAATATTAGTTGGAATTATATTTTCCATAATATCAAATTTGCTGAAGTTTATCCTACATTTTTTTTTTGGCTACATTCATTTCAACATGAATTCTAATACAATTTTCCCAAAACAAAAAACAGAAGAAAAAAGCGATTTCTTCAAGCAAATACCTGTCATCGAACAGACTTCATCTTCGAGAAAAATACACATTAGTCACGAAAATTGATTCCACCTTGCGAGGCGTTTCATTGATGGTGTTCATTTAAATTTATTCATCCGGGCTACGCTATTTAGTAACCCGGAAAAAGAATGTCTTCACTTCTTCATTATGATAATCTAATATTTATATGCTTCGGTAAATGTATACATATTCAGTTTCCTCAAAATTAGTCGAAAAGATTGACGATGATTCATCCGATTGATTCTGGATGAATGATTGCAATAAAATATATAATAAATTTCATATAAATGAAGCATAAACGAGTTCTCGAAATATTATGTGACGAAAAATATTATACGTTACTCACATTGTCTGCTACAAATTTTGCACCGAAATTGAATAAATATAAGTTGTAATATATCAAAAATCACTTAGTGTCTCAATTTTAATAAAGTCGAGTTCCACTTGCATTTTTAGAACAGTTTCAGACTCACAACGTTAAATTCTGAGTCAAAATTGCGTCAGAAAATGTGTTTTAAAAAGTGGTTAATAAAAATAACACTGTTATAATGTACAGAATTTTTAAAGTTTCAAAACATGTAAACAAAAATTTTCCAAGTTATTAAATTTTGAAAGTGTATAAATTTTTACTCATAAAATTACGCATACACATAAATAAATCGTTTTATGAAATAAAAAAGATACATATATTTGTAAAATGTTTAAGGAAACAAACAATAGGTTGATTTAGAACTTTTGTGCTAAATAATTATATTAAAATTGTCCAAAAGCAAGAAATTCGCAACCCGAACACCACAGAACGTTAAATATTAATTTAATTTCACATCAAATTAGAATAATGAAACATACAAAATTATAAATGCTGGCGTTAAATATGTTTACATTCAGTTTGCGTGGTTATATTTATGACATAAGTTCGTTTCAAATGAATAATTGACTGTGACAACTAATAATTAACCATTTTTAATACACGCGACTTACATTTCGTTCAAATTGACAACTGTGACGGCTCGATTAACCGTATAAATCTTAACTGTCTATATTTCCCAACTGATTTGATTTATTATCATTTATTAAATATAAAAATTTACTGTAACATTTTTTATTAAAATTTATATTAAGAAATTACTAACTTTGGGACTTGAATGAAATTATAAATTAAATATTCTGGTGAAATTAAGAAAAAATAAAAGATCAAGACATCAACCCATTTTGAAATGGTATGTATGCCAAATGGTAATATACACAGAATAATAACAAATTGAAAGGAATATGTATGCACAACAATATTACCATCGCGATCGAACTTGTTGAATCATCAAAACAGTCGATGGCATTTATCTCACTGTTTAAGCTATCTTTTTACTTTTTTTTTTTTTTTTTTTTTTTATTATTATTAATTTTCACATCTGCAATTGTAATACAGATCATTACTCCACTTAGATTAAATTAATAATTTCTAAATGCGAAAAGTTATCAGTTACATTTGGGACGAAAAAAATGTTATGAGTTATTACTTTCGCACGTCGAAATTGATGTGTTAAATACAATTTGTCACGGCAATATCAGTCGTTAGCCGCAAGTGGGCGACTTCGTCACCTCCGCGGAATAATCAATTCGTTGTCATAAATCATGAATACGTTAATAATAGCAGTTAAGGAGGTTCTTCCGCCATAAACTGCAGATAGAAAGATTTCGTAAACGAGAGCTGGAACCTTTCAATGTTGGCTACACTGGGCGTCGATGGAAGATTATTTTCTTGACGTATTTAACATTTTAACGATATTGAAAATGTAGGAAAATGTAGAATGTATTCTTATAACTTTAACTTTAGCTTCTACAAACTATTTTCAACAATTATTATATTCGTAAGTTTTACAAATGAACTAATTTATTTACTCAAAGCAGGACAACGCCTTTTTGCGAATGACCCTTCAAAACAAATGATAGGCGAAGCAAAGAGTTACTACTGCTTTGTTTACGTACAATATTAACAAAAAAAAAAGTGAAATTTATAGAATTTACTTATTATATCTGAATTTAAAAGAAAAACAAAGTCATACGTTTGCTTTTACAGACCCATGAAATAAAAATAATTAAATCAAATGTTTCATTTAAATCATGTAATTTTTATTTAAATTTCGTATTTAAATGTTAAAATTTATTAGTTTCAAGTATATTATTTTGAAAAGTAGTGTTGTTTTCTGAGTGCATGTGCAATCCGTGGTCAAGATCCTTCGGGCGTGAACGATATGTCGAAGGTTGTTCTACTGTTTTGCAATACCGAGATTTATAGAAATTCTATTGTGCACGCGTTCTTTCACGTCTTAGCCAACACAATACATTGATAAAAGTGAGAACGTTGCATTGGTATTTCAGCGTCAATGAGTATCAACGCAACATAAACTGAATGTATATTGCAATATAGATAATTGTTTACTAATTGGTTCAAATACATTTACAAATAAATCTTTATATTATTTCCTATTAAAATAATGAAAAGTAGATTTTTTGTGCAGAATAAAAGTAAAAAGTAAGAACAATAAAACTTAATTGTTTTGATTTGAGGAAAAAAAACTGATAAAAATGGTAGAATAAAGGAAATTTTCTTTGTTTACATTTGAAGGTATGCAGTGACTCTTCTACATCGAATAAATTATCATTAGAAGAAATATCACGTTTAATTACTTGATAAATATCATAACTCGGTCTGGACTAATATCATTGAAAACACTGCCAACAATTTGTCGGATGTAAATCAGTAAAAAGAAACAAAGCTGGATGAAACTGTCGAATAAGTTTAACTGTGTTCAATGTCATTTACATTTATTCCACAGTAGAAAATTGGTCACGGTGGACAAAAACTTCATTAATTCCGGCTAGAATCAAATCTTGAAATCTAAAAATATTTGAAAGAACATTATCACTTTGTAAAAAATGTGATTTATATTTGTCGTTAATATACTGAAACGAAACTACAAAGTTTTTTTTCCTGAATGTCGTCGAGTTGGAAACATTTAACTTATAGATAAGTCAAAATTCGTTAAATGTGATACAGCAATGATAGCTACAGAATCCTAACAACAAGTTTTTGAAAACGATTATTTATCATCTGAATATTAGATTCGATTACTAAAATTGAAAAAGTGTCTTTTAAAAATATGTTCGAGTTAGCGGTATTCTTTTCTTTTCTTAAAACTTGTTTAATACATTTTATTTTGTTTCATTTCTTTTACTCCAAATATCATGTTAAATTTCATAACTGCAAAAATGAGAGCTGCTTTTGAAGCCGAGTTATTGTGTTTTTACACTATGCATACACATACACACAATACAAGGTAATCAGAGAATGTTTTTACATGTAAAAACATCCTCTGATTGTCTTGACTTATTGAAATTAACATTTTTCTTAATTTATACTAGAAATACATAAAAAAAAGCACTACCTGTAGTAACTCAAAAAATTTTCATCAGAAAAGATGGAAATAATTTAAATGTCCTTAAACACAACACTTCAAAGATAGAATATTGAACCAAAGTCACACAATGACCGAAAACTAATTAAAACATCAAAAGAAACGTTATCAAAACAGTTTAGAATTTATTTAATTGCGTTGATTAAAATCTCTCTAATCGAGTCCAACTACTATTTGTTCACTGAACCATTTAAACAAAAATTGTTGCGGTCAATGGTTCAGTGAACAAATAGTAGTTGGACTCGAATTGTTTCATATAGTGAGATGAAATCCGATCTCACCGTATCCCACAAATGATCCGACTTTTGTCAAATTTGCTATCATTTGCTAGCAGCAATTAAACCTAGGTATCTCGGTGGAAGATAGTCTCAAATCAATAGTCGCGCTTTCAGTTACATTACATAAATGTCCTCGTTATAATAATCCAGACAATTATCCCCGCGTTGGGAGCAGAATGGCACGGGTGCGCGCCTTGATTTATATCCCTATCCTAGGCATTAATCGAATCTAAATATGTCGTCGATTATACCGGTTTAAAATAGATACATAAAATAGGTAATTGGTCGAAGGCGCTTGGAGTTCATGAGGGTACGCGTGCAAACTGGTTTCACTCGAGGGTATAAATACGTGTCTCGAGTCGCCATCTGTGTGTGCCTATGTATACACGTATAGGCACACACTCGCACGTGCAGCAACACATACCAAGAGACACGTACGAAAAGTGTTGGTCCCGCCTACACATCATGGTGTTTGTGACCGCAATGGCCGCTATCGGCGTCTGCGGATTCAAAAGCCCCGACGG
>JABFOV010006769.1:0-10254 GCA_022817685.1 Aradophagus sp. ZL-2020
TTGTGGCAGTCAGTATTATGAGTGAGGAGGATCGTAGGTTCGGTTGTTCTCGTTTTTTTTTTTTTGAAGCAGAAGGCGGGAAAAGGGATGTTGGGGGGTCTTGGGGGGTCGGGGATGTGTATAAAGAACAGGGCCGAAAACCGGGAAATTTGAGGCCGAAACGAATTTACCCAACCTACGTAAGCCGGTTTCATTTTTTTCCCAACTATTTAAAATCTTTTTCGGTCCCCCCCCCTCTTATTTTTCTTTGCCCCCCCCCCCCCCCGCCTTGAATGCGTTTCGAGCCTCGCGCGATTAGTTTCAATTATCGCGGAACATTCGCGCGAAATTATTGCGTGATTACCGCCCGGCATTTTATTGCGTCAAATGGCTCGGAAAATGGGATCTTTTGGTAACGCCATTCATCACGCACTGCACTTCATCGCGCGGCGCTTTTGAATATCAAGTTACCGGGCGGCTAGGGTGACGACTTTTTGTAGTGCTGGGGGTTTTGGTTTTTTGGATGCTGGAGATTGTTTTCATTTAGTTCCAGAGGAAGGGTTGATGATATTTTCAATTGGTCTTTAATTGAATATTTACGTCGAATGCGAAATAAATTTGTTCGTTAGGAAATAATTTACGTAGAAATTTCACTGCAAAAACAAATGTCTACTTTGAAGACATTTTTAGTATCTTAAATACCAAAAGATTCAATATATAACATTTTTGGTGTTATAGATATAAAAAATGTCTTAAAGTATATAAAACATTTTTAATTATTTTGTTAAGAACGTAAATTGATAGTTGATTTTTGTTTTAGGTGAGATCAATGATTGTTATCTGATATCATGTTCAAAGCTGGAGTTGAAGGAAGGATAATTTCCGGTAAGCAATCAATTTTTATAAACGAAAATTGACAACTGAGTGCGAAAATTGCGACTCCAGCTGAACACAAGGATTGCAGTTAAGGTAAGAATTTCTATTTATGCATGTAATGTTTTCGTCACAAGTGCAAGAAAGTAACATTTTTTTATAACTCCCTAGTGAGAAAAATGTCGTTTTTCTTGCATTAGCGACGAAAACAAAATATTTTATCGACTTTTATAGAAAATTAAAACTGGCATAATGCTTAGACAATTTAGCAAGTGTTTTTTGTTACTACTAATAAGTAGAACACATTGTTATGTTTTTATTAAAACAAGAATCAAAAAAGATTTTTTTTCCATTAAAAAAAAAATTATATTAAGCGTAAGAATTATTAAAGATTACTCTTAAAATTAAAAGTTCAAAAAATGAAAAATAATTTGAACAAAATTGTCACTTCTCGCGAAAAATTGCAACATGCACCACAATAATTAAAACACGATGTTTTCACGAATACTTTTTCTTCTTCTACATAAATTAAGGAATTTAATAGTTGTAAATTACTTTTTACACTGTAAAATGTAGTCTTACAGTCTTAAGCTTCTTATTTCAAGTAGTTTACAAACATCTTCCGTTTGCAAAATAAAAACAAAATTTCGCTTTCATGAATTTTTTCAAAATTTTAATTTGTTAATTAAAAACTGTTAAATACTCATCGCTCATAATTTAAAATAATTTTTTTCCAAAATAATGTGTGAGCGCAACGCGTGAAGTTTTAAGCTTGACACATTAATAGACTTTATAGTTTGCATATCTGCAAACTATTACCCAAATTATCTGTACTGCACATTAAGCGGCTTTAGCAGGTACACTTTACAATCAATAAATAATTATTGGTAAGTTCGCATTAAATCCTATTAAAATTATAGGCAACATTGTTTCGAAGTTTGAGAAAAGGTCCTTCAATAAGTTTAGAATATTATAAATATAGCATTGTAAATTTTACATCAACTTTCTACAATTTTGAGTCAGATTATTTCTATCTTTTCGTTTCTAACATACCTAGCTACTACATTTTTCACGTTCGAAATTTCTGACATTCCACCACGTGGTTCAATTTCATACGCATTGTTATACTTTGGTCTCAAGACTTATATTTGTAAGAGTGTTATACTTCGTTCAGAACTGTTATAAATATTCGACTCGCGCACAATTCACATCCGCCCTTCTACATATGTAACATTTCAAACTTATTTTTCCGACGTCCTACACGCGTCAATTGAACATTTGTAGATCACACTCCGAATTTCTCGCAGCGGCGAAATAGTTTCAAAGCGCGACGCAGTATTTTGCGTTGCGTTCCCGGAGTATGTTCGTACGAACCAGGAAGAGGGGGAGGTAAAACGGTTGGATCTTGAACGACGCGACGATTGAGCTTTAATTCCCGTCGGTCATGTGGGCGCGATCGATAAACATTCGCCACGCAGATATCATTGTTTCCGGCAGGCGCGCCTTTGAAATTCAAATTTCCCGCCCTCGGCGGCGCGCGCGTCTAGCGCCGTCGGTTGGCCCAAGAGCGGGATATTTCGTTCGGCCGGGCGCCCCTCCCCGATCCCGTACCCTGCCCCTAACCCCGGTTTAATCCGCCGCGCAATTATTTATATAGCAAGCGCGGCCAGTATTTCACGTACTAAAAAGTTACGGCCGGACGATTTTCCGCGTGATTATCCCCGGGACTGGCCACCGGGGCCTCGAAGTCGAATCGAAGCTGATTGCCGTGGAAATTTCGCCGTCGTACGTTTCGGGCTAGTCCGGTGGATTCGGTTTCACGTTGTACTTGCGATTGGATATGAATCAATGGTAAAGAATTGCGAGCGGGGAATTGAAGTTTTGAAAATAGAGGACTTATCTTTTTGATGAAATACAACTTATGTAGAAATTGTATGGGACAATAAATACGTGAGTGAAGTTTTCAACTTTTGTTTTCCATCAACAATTTCGGAATGTGGAAAACAATAAGGAAAATTTTGCTTTCATGTTTGCAGAAGTTTTTGCAGAAGGTTTAAGAATGAGATGTAAAATACAGTAATATAATTTCATCATTCGAGCAGTATGTTGAAATATTAACAATGAAACTGTTAAATGAAAACTTGTAATATTTTCAAATATATTCATAGTTTTTCACACGAAAATACCCACCGCAGTATGTGAATTTTCGAACTATTCGAACAACAATTTTTCATAAAGTTCTTTTCAATATTCATTTGCATTGCAATTAATTTTTTAATGAGAACAAACGAAATAAATTTATTTAATTAAAGAATTTCTGTCAATCAGTTACATTAGCTCTCGAAACGAATAATTTAATCAACATCTACTAATCATTACAAAATCTTCTGTTACATGCAGTATTCATAGAGCAGATAATTTATGCAGCGCTTCTGCTATTTCAGGTGACAAAGTTTTATCATTTAAATAGTCATCATTTCCATCAACTCGTCTCAGTCCACAAACCGACCGGTCGCTCTATTAATTTGTCCCACATTTCCTCGGCGAGTGCGCGGCAAATTAAGCCGTGTTTCGTCGTCGCCCGGTCGAAAAATCGTGTCAACAGGTAGAAATAAGTGATCGCGCGTCATTCGTGATTAAAATTTCGCCGGAAAAGCTCCGAGCGGCTGACTCGTTAATTTGATTTCGGCGTGCATTAGCGCGGCTTCACCTCCGGCCGGGACAAACGGAATAAGTCATCCGAACGCGCGCGTTCGGCTATTCCACTCATTTCCATACTTAATGGTTCGTCAACAAATCACGCATTCCAGGAAACGTCGCGACATCGGCGGCGATGGCCCGATTTAACGATTCGACTCGGATTCCCTCGGCTCCGATCCTACGCTTGATTCCCACTGCGAAGTACGATGTCTATTTCGTTAGGTTTACGCGCGCTATGCGATCCGCCCGCGAGTGTTTCGGATGTTTCTGATTTTCGTTAACTCCGCTGGCTTATTAAATTCACTCGCCCGGGGTTTTTGCTCGAGAATTCGTTCGTTCTTCGCGTCTGGATGAAGGATAGTATTTAGCGAAGCATATTTTAATGCCGAACGCTCGGGAAATAAAGGTAACGGATCCAAGGATCAGTCGGAAGTGAATAATTGTGGAGATTTTTATTAATTGGTGCATTAATTTCAGATGATTTGTAAGGCTAAGTTATTTTATCATGCTGATTGCTATATTGAAACGAATTTTCATAGTAAAAAGTAGGAATAAATAGTAAAAGTTATTGACTTAAATGGGAACACTACAGTGGTTTTACTATTCGAATAGTGTTTTTTTACCATTCAAGTAGTAACTTTTAGTGTTTGGCTCTTTTAGTGTATAGGGGTCTGGTGGACCTGGATTGAAAATATACCATGTTGGTGTTTGTTTGTGTATAATAAGGTAGGTGGAGAACATTAAATCGTTTAAGGGGTAAAAATATTTGTTGGGTCTAACAGACCCAAGTGAAAAGCAATATTTTTATCACTCCAACAAATAATAAAAGATAGTTAAGTGATATTTGATTGTGCATTATGAAGACGAATAAGATTATTTAAGATATAACAATATCTTTGTAGTAACTTATTTTTAACAATGTTACTAGATGTTCACAATGTTTTAGAATAATTATTGGCATTTATACATTTAATGAAGAAGTAACTGCACTGTAAAAAAAGAATGTAAAATTACACTAGATATTATGTAAAATTACATTAAAAGTGTAAAAGCTAACCAATGAAATTGCTTCCTTTTGAAAAGCAGCGGTTTCATTGGTTAGCTTTTACACTTTTACTGTAATTTTACATTCTTTTATTACAGTGTAGCTTAGAATAACGAATGCAATGAATGAAAAATTGACAATCAATCAAACATAAACGATAGTTTATAAGGTAGTCATAAACAAAAGTAATGAAACGCTTAATTATCAATCCATAATTGATAAGAAGTGATAAATGATTGGATCAGAATTACCATTCGGCTATTCGGTTTGTTTGCCAATTATTTTCGTATCGCAAATCGCGTCAACATTCACGTTGCTCAGAGCGACGAATTCATTTCAGTTCATTCCGATATGGAAATTTCGCGGCGTAATTTAGCTGCTCAGATAGGAAACATTAATGGTGTAAGGGCAAGGAGGTAATCTGAAGAAACATTTGAATGACAACTATTATTGGAATTTGAATACTAATGGAACGTGTTTATCAATGGTTCATTTTGAGCGGTGTCAAGAACAGAAACAGTTATGCGCGGGTCGACCTCGAAAACCAATTCAGACCGATTCGAGTCTCATGAATTATGTTACTCACCGACAGAATTCAATTGTCATGCAAACGTTCGGACGTTGGAAATAAAATTCCCCGGCCGTCCGGCCTGTCTTCGGACACGTGGCGCCAATTGTCTTCAACTGTTTCAGACCCATTTGTTTAATCGTTGACGGGCTGAAGATTAAATGCGAATTTCTACTAATCGGAAAACAATTAATTAAAATAAAATTGTCGATTTAACATAATTTTAAGACGAGGATAACTCAAATTAAGACTCCATGAAAAAATTAGTTTTTAATAAAAGGATTATTTCTATAACAAATGAAATTGATTTCGAATTTGTAATTCAAATTTTGCAATGAGATTTATAAAGAAATTTTTCATCGGTAAATCCCAACAATTGGTTTTTCAATTTAGTAATATTTTAGAATATTTATAAGAATAATAATGAACTTTTCACGTTATTAAAAAAATATGTACAAGAAGTTCCATACGGATTTAATATACGGATTTGAACTTGGATAAATGTTCATAAAAAAATTTTTTGTTTTCTTTGTAAGATTTCTTTAATTCAATAAAAGTACATCAATATTGATATTTATTGACTCAACTTTAGTGTTTCCTTAATTTTTTGCAATTTATAAACACAAACTGTACAATAATTCTTCCAAGTTCCAACTCGCATATTATGTACGTACGAAACTTCTTGTTCATAAAAAAATCGTCAATTCATTCGTCGGATCGCAAAAATCATCAAATATGAATTCCTCTCAATAAATGTTTTCTCTTTTAACATTTTGATCTCATCGATATTTATTGTTCCTTTTTATTTCTTATTTCTTCTCCTTCTCTTTCTTTATTCTTTTTTAGTCAAAAGAAAACATCTTACTAAGGCGAACAACGTTTACGAGTCAAATATCAATCGAAGGGTATTCGAGTGTCTCGAATGGTAGTGTTCGGCAACGATATTCAATTGCGACGCAAATATCCGAACGGCGAGAATAAAGGTCGATCGCGATTGACAATAACGTCGAGATTGGGGTCGAATTTGTGTATGATTTATAAAAAAAAAAAAAAAAAAAAAGAAAAAAGTCAACTTTGATCCACGACCGGGCGATCAAAATTGTTGCGAGATCAAAACAGCCGAGCGGCACCGGATGCGCGCCAACTTTTCGAATAAAGCGATACGAATATTAAAGTGAAATTTTCCTCCGAGAAGAGCGTATTACGAGGATCGGCCTTACGTTTCGTCCAACGATGTATCCTTTTCCGGGGAATAAAGTGGGCGAGGGTGTAACGCGGAAAAAGCGGTGAATGGATTCGCGGCAACAAAAGACTTGAAACGTCGTCTTTGCGTGGGGTTCGTCGCACGGACTAATGCCGGCCTCTTTTGTTATCATTTATTATTTGCTTAACTTTTCTTCATACTTTTTCCTCCGCTGTAAATCGTCGTTTGCAAAAGAAAGATTGCAACGGAGAAATTAAAATCAAGATGGAAAATCGCGGGCTCCGACGGTCTTTTCGAACGGAACTTTTGCATTAAGGAGTATATTCTTGAGTCAAGATGGAATTAATCATAGTATTTAGTCCAAATTGATGTCTTGTGTAAAACGCGAGGGAGCTGTTAACACGTCACTGTGTTTGTTGCGTTCCAAAAATACCGTTTTATTGTCTTTTTTCGATTGGGTCTGCCAGACCCGATCTTTTAGGTTTCTTTTGTTTTTTTTTTTTTAATTTTTCTCTAACAAACATTGTCTTGAGACGATTTTTTCCTTACTCACTTCGTCTTATATTAAATTAAAAAATCTAACCCGTCGCAAAATATCTGTCATCTTCGATCATCAATTTATTAATTTAAGCAAACGCGTCCTACGTTTGCTTATAATTTTTACACCCTATTTTTCTCAGCGCGTTATTATTCTAAACGGGTTTTAGCCGTTAGAGGAGCAAGCGATGGCACATGACTTGGCTCGCGTTATCGGAACGCGATGCCGATTTGTAATGGCGAGCGAGTTCACCAAAAGCGTTGTTTACCGGGCAAGGTGGTCGCGCCGAAAGACAGAATCGTATGCGCGTATTGCAATCACGTAGGTCTTACGCGGCCGGCTGATTTCGGATTCACGTCGATACGATTTTGTGGTCCGAGATGCGAAATCGTTCGGCAAGTGGCGACCGGGCGCTAAACAAAAAGCCGCCCCCCCCCACCCCCCGGGGGGTCCGTCGAAGCAGAGGGCGCTTTTCGCCGTAACACGTGCACTTATCCGGTTTGGGCGCGACGCGCCCGGAATAATGCAACGCTTGGGATTAAAGTCGCCGGCGACGAAACCGAAAAGCGCTCGCGGGGCCGGAGGACGGGGGAGGGGCTTCGAATTACGCACGCGATTATATTATTCAAATCGGTAACTGTGGCTCAAATTTGTTGCCCCGCTCGTCGGCGCCGAATGATAATGGAGTTTCGATTTATTTGATTCAAGCTCCGGCAGCTGAATATTCATTTCCGCCCAAGATAATGTACCATGATTTCCCCCCTTTTCCTCGACTTTTTATTTCTCGGAACTTTTTTACTTTGCTTCTTTTCTTTTTTTAGTTTTACCTTTTACAGGTTTTTTTAAGGTCTGCTGTTTTGGCATCACTTCGTATAGTTGTATGGGAGAAAAAATTACAATCGCAGACTGATTAAGTTTTTATTTAATTTTTTTTTTTTTTTTTCTTATATGATGACTGAATACGGGTATTCCATTTTTATTGTACTTGGTATATTGTTCATTAGATTTACAAAGTTTTTTTTTATAAAGAAAAATCCAACATTCTTTTTGTTTTGCTGAAAAAGCAGGATTACTGTTTTATTTTATTTGGGACTGTGAGAGCCATGTCAAAATTGATACCAACACTACATTTATTATCTTAGAAATACATAAATTCATCACTTTCTAACTACAATAAGTTGTTTCTATTGAAAAATTAATTGATTCTCGGATTCGTTGCAAAATATTGAAAACTCTTCACAAACAGTTGATTGAAGTAAAATAAAAAGTACAAGTTGTTTAAATTCATAATCGTAATTCGATTTGTCCAGCAAAGCTTTTGTCAACGAACAAGCTTACGTTAATCAATAAATCATCCTGCCGCGTTTGCCGTTATATATTGACAACTTATCAATAAACATTTCGCAATGATTTTCAAACACTGATTGATCAGCCGATTATACAATTCGATTGCACTCATCGTTAGTGATTAATGCGCGTTTTAATCGACGAATATCTTTCGTGCCATTTTTCAACAAGCGGTGGCGTTTCGTCCGCGAGTATGTGAGTTATTTTAACGTCGCCAAGTCGAAAGCAGAGTTCTTCCATCAAGATGACATTTCCAATATTTCGCGTCAAAAGAATCGACAGAATCAAATGCAAAACGATTCGCTCCTGAGTGGTCCCATTGATGGCAGTTCAATGGTCCAGCGCGCACACTTTACTGCAAATGTTTATACAGTCTTTGAATAATGATTTTCCATGTACGTTTTGCAGGGACGTTTCGTCGCATTACGTTACATTTTCGTCCGCTTCCCTTCAATCGTCCGACGACCGTCTTTTCTGCCGTTGCCGCGAAAGTCGCGGGAACATCGAAAGCTCTTTTCAACATTTCATCATCGCGTGACAGTTTGTTACATATTCTCAGACTTTGAAGTTTTGTGCGTTTGGGTCTTTTTTTTTTTTTTTTTTTCTTTTCCTCTCTGACATGGGATAAACCAAAAAAATTACAACATATTCCTGATCATCTATCGACATTTACATACGGTTGTATTTTTGACTAGACTGTTTTTCACAAAAGTATAAAATATTCGATGCCACAAAAAATTAGCAATGTATTTAGAAAATGAGATGTGAATTTATAAAAATTGTTTCAAGTTTGTATTTGTTGATAAAAGAATATTGGAAACTTCACTTATATTTTAATTATTCCATTCTTCAACCTTAACTTTTGTTTTCAAACGTATTTAATTTTGTTAATTTAATATTGATCCAAGTTCGATTCTCTTCTAAAAAAAATGTATATATATATATATATATATATATATGTTGTAAACTTTCTGCACGTTTTAATACAATTAATTATTACGTATTCAATTATAATCTTCCCAAGTAATGTAAAATCATTTCATTACATAACAAATGTAAAACATTTTTCATCTCACCCCACGTTTAAATCATACGTACTAACTTTTAATCGCAATCCCTTTCCATACGTAATTTCCATATTTTATCGAAGAAGTTACCGAACGAAACTTACATCGTGCGAAATTACAATCAAACGTTCGTCATCAATTCTTCGTCAATTTATTCGTCAATGACGGTTTCCCATCGGGCCATCCATCATGCCCCCTGAAATGACGATCATTTATTTCGCCGTAACTGCGACATCCGAATTCGCCGGCCTTAAAAATGCTTCCACTTTGGATTGCCGTGACACGCCACTCGCGTATCGATTCCAAATAGAAGTTGCTCGTATCTTCGCCCGCTCGTCTTTTTGTCCGCGATTTTTCCTTCTTTTCTCGCGCACTTCACCCCCCCCCCTCCCCCCATTCCCGTGCCGCTCGACGGTTTTTCTTTTTCTTTCTCCCGTCGACGCATCTTGCTCGGCGATAATGTAGGCGCTGATATAACTGTGGCACGCCCGACTGCGCCGCTTCCGAGTGGGCTGTGCATCGCTACAACATCTACCGCAGCGCCCCCTAAGGAGACAGTTCGGGGACCGGTCGTTGGAGCGCGGCTGCTTCGTACGTTGATCGCACAGGCACGCGGAAGATGAAGGCACTTGCCGTGATTGAAACTCTTCGTGACGCGTGGAGTTGCCCCCCCCCCCCCCCCCCCCCCCCCCCCCTCCTACCCCCTCCCCCCCCCCCCCCCCCACTCCACGCTCACCACCCCCCCAGTGGCCCCGGCCACGCCTACGCCCCCACGACCCCGATCCCGAAGACACGCTATGCACGACTCTCCCTTCACGCAGCGCGTCGGCCGTGTGCATACAGGAAGTGATCCGCAACGAAGACTCAGCAATAGTCCCCTGTAGAGCACAACGTAACTGATGACTGTGACAACAGCTCAGCCGCCGCTGCTGA
>JABFOV010006770.1:0-10253 GCA_022817685.1 Aradophagus sp. ZL-2020
AGATAGTAGCCATTAAAGTTCGCAATACAGTTACGTTGATATAAATTACATAGGTTTACACTTTGCGATAAAATAGAAGATAAATAAATAGTTTGCCGAGTTGTATGTACATTATAATGCGGTTCACAGCCTAAAGATGTATCAGACCAAAAAACAGTTGGTAAATTAAAGTCGCCAGCAATTATTATATCAGCAAATGGGTATGTAGTTGATAGTACGTTCAAGGTAAATAAAAATTCATAAAATAAATCAGAAATGGCATTTGGAGGAATATAAACTGCACCCAACAAGATTGGTCGCTGGGCAACGTATACCAAAGTCCATGCCTGCTCAACCGACGGAGCTGGATTATCAATTGAAATGCACCGATATTTATTCGAAACGGCTATCAATACTCCACCACCTCTCGAAAACCGACTAGAGGAGGGTGACCGATCACACCGAAACAAAGTATAATTAGAAAGTGCCAATTCACTGTCGGAAATGTCCGGTGAGAGCCAGGATTCAGTGATAATAATTATGTCGTAAATACAAACAGATATATTATTGCATAGTGATCTAAGTTTTGTCCGTAAGCCGCGACAATTTTGATAATAGAAGGATACATCGTTATCACAGGAGGCATATTTCCCAGCTAAACGTTTTTTTGAGTTACAATTACCGGATCGCCGTTAATATACTTTATTGTTAAGTTTTTCTCACCATTTTTGATCCTGTTATTTAATTCGGTACGCAAGTTATTAAGATACATTTGCTGGTTCTTCGTTAAATCATTTACAATTTTCATATTTTTCTGTCTAAACGCTTGACTATTTCTAAATAATATATTTACAGTATCTTTAGAATCAAAGAACAATTTAAGGGGGCGTCTACGATGATTTGGTTTACCAACACGCTTGGCATAAATAGCTTGCGGGTTGTTTGGCAACTCTCGTAAAAAGGCGTTAACACTAGCTAAGAGATCAGCGTCGTCACAATCCTCGCTGAATCCAAGCAATAAAACATTATGGGCGCGGCGATTACGCTCCTGTAGCTCACTACACGCTCGGTTCATGACAACAAGATCATGTTTGACGTCATCGGTTTGGGAGTTTTCTAATGAAGCAATTCGCTCTTTGATTTCACCGATTTCAGCTTCAATGGAAATAATATGGTCATTAAAAGCATCAAATTTGCTATTGAAATCATTTGCAAGGCGTCGATAAAGGTCGTCGAGAGCTGCGGTAAAAAAATCGCAAGTTACAGCATCGTTGCCAGCAGGTTAAGGCGTTTGTTGACAGTTAGAAAGAGACGAGCTTGAAGCGCGCAGCGAGTCACGAAAGCAAGAGCCGCCACTCAAGCGAGATAATGTAGACACTGGAGAAGCGATGTGTGCAGAGGTGCCAACATTGCCAAACGAGACATTCGCAGTCCCCTTGCGCAGGACGGAGCTCCTCGTGGTGATACCGCCAGTTTTGACACCAGCTGTGCGTCCACGACCTATTGGAGGCATTTTGAAGACCGTGCACACGTAAGCCAAGCAGAAGGTCCAAGAGAGACTAGTGAAAACTCCGTTCACCAATGGCACAGCAGATTCCCCGATCCAAAAGAAAAGAGGCACGTGAGAAATTATGAATATTTATTGTTGAACAAATAATAGTATGGTCAAGAACAGAGTAGACTGGCGTAGGCCGGTACTTACACGCAAGGAGAGAGCAATTAAAAACAACTCTCTCCTTTGATGTAAACAATCGAAGCTCAAGTTATGAAGTTGAGGTTAAATGCCAAAAAGACCACAATATGAATTGTTGTTCCGAATAAATTTATGTCAATCAATAGTAAAGACGTAAATCCTTCCAATAAAGCAGATGAAGACCATTGAATATGTAAAAATTATAAAAATCCTGTATAAAGTCCAAATATAAGTCGATACACAAAAAGCACTTGTGTTCGGTTGAAAGTCTAGGAACTTTTTTTCCTAGTAATAGATAATATTATATAATAATATTAATATTATATAATAATAATATTATTATTATATAATAATATTAATAATAATATTAGATAATATTAATTATTATCGACGAAATTTCAATGATATCTAATATTACATTTATGTATATTAACCTTAGATTATGTGAAATATATGATACAAGTGATGACAATAATGGATGGTTTGGAAAAAAACACATCATACTATTTGGCGATTTATTACAACTTCAACCGGTTCATGATAATCCTACCTATACTGATCTTACTACCGTTGAAGTCAATAAATATTTGGGATCATTCGGAAATTATAATTTATGGAAAAACTTATTCCAATACGATGAATTGACAATCAATATGAGACAAAAAAACGATTCGATTTATTCACAAATGTTATCTCGTGTACGCATTTGGTACCTTAGTAACCATGACTTAACAATTATGAATTCCAGAAAAATAAAATTTAAGAGTTCAAGCTACGATGAAAAATTACTGGAAATATGTAATTACATAAGTACATTACCAGTTGACACTGTAGGTTTACTTCCAACTCGTCATATGTGTGAAACATTAAATTATGAAATGTTATTAAGAATTTCCGCCGATGAAATAAAATTATTTGCACAAGATGCACTTGATTGCCCAGAATATCTGAAGAAAAAAATTAACAAAGCTTCGGAAACTGATGATGAGGATTGTTCACGATCAGGTGGACTTCCTAAAGTTATTACAATTAAAATTGGTGCAAAAATAATGTTGACTAGAAATATAGATGTAACTCAGGGACTGGTAAATGGTACAATAGGGATTGTTAAAAATGTTGAAAGAAATATTGATGATAAAAATGATGTCCAAAATATAACAATATCTTTAGCATCTGGAACCGAACATAAAATTGAAAAAACAAACGTCAAATTCGAATTAATAGATAAAGCTTTTGTTATAAGAAAAAAATTTCCTAAATGTTTGAGTTATGCTATTACTGTTCATAAATCACAAGGAATGAGCATAAATACTGCAGTTATAGATGCTGGAAATCATATGTTTGCTAATGGTCAAGTTTACGTTGCATTATCTAGAGTTACTTCTATTGAAGGTTTGCATTTAATTAATTTTGATCCTTCTACTGTAAGAGCTAGTGCCGTTGCACTTCATGAATATAATCGATTGAGACAAAATTATAGATCAGATTTGCCACTCATAGACATAAAAGGAAATAATGAAAACAAAATTATTGCTAATCAATGGGTTATGTCAAAAACAATTTTACAATGTCAAAGTCCAGAACATGATATAGATAATACTTATGGTGTACGTGGCTTGGAGAACAAAAATGGATTTTCATGTTATATTAATTCAATTATTCAGTGTTTATTTAACTGTAATATTATTAGAAATGAAATAAAAAAATTACCAAAATATAATGTACTATATATATCATTTAATGAATATGTCAGCAGAACTGAAAACAAAATAGTTGACACAAATGCTATAAAACGACTTGTAGATAAAAGGTATGAATCACCATTCGAACAAGATGCTGCTCAATTCATGAACGATCTTATTAAAACAGTTACCGAATTATTTAATAAACTTAAATACACATTGAATTGCATGATTGTTTGTTTAAGCAACACATGTAACTATGTTAATAAAAACGAAAAAAATTGTGTAATATTGACTGTATCTTTGAAAAATATACTGAGTCATAAAAATATTACCTTGCAAAATCTCATAAACGAAAACATTCATAAAAAAGATCGTATTAAAGGTAAATGTGAAAAATGTGGACATGAATGTTTATTAAATAAAACTGAATCCCGTTCGTTTGGAAAAATATTAATAGTGCAAATAAAACTGTTAGAAAAAGTTGGTGAAACAACAAATAAAATGTGTGATAATTATAGTATAAAAGGAGTTTCTACAGATATATGCGTAATTGAAGATAAAAAGTTTAAAACAGTTGGTGCAATATTCCATCACGGAAAATCTATTGAAGATAGATATTATGTCATCATAGTTAAAAAAGATAAATCATGGATACACGCTCATGATTTATCTATTCAAAAGAAAAGTTGGCCACGGAATTCCAAAAATATATATATTATAATAATGGAAGAAATTAATTCGAGAATTTAAGTGGTATCAATATAGAGAGGTTATAACAATTTTTTTTCATAACAATTTATAGTAGAGTTGGAATGTATAGTAATTAAAATTACCTCTGCATTTAGAAAATTTCAAATAGTTGTATTTAGTTTAGATTGATTGGAATGATGCTAAAATTGTTGACACTGAGAGCACATTCTATAAGCAAGACCTGTCAGAAATGTGTTACGTCGTGCAGTAACGTAATTAAGGACTTCAGAAGAATTTCGGTAGGATTAGGTACAAAACAAAATAATCGATTTTGGCTAATAATGGCCTCTTCTTCTCAAAGAAAAGAGCCGAACATGTTAGTGGCAATCGATAAAATGTTTTTGTTACTAATATCTTCAGATGCTTCTTTTATGGAACAGAGATCTTAGATCGTGGGTAGAACGGAAAGAGGCGAAGACCAAAATTTGTCAACCTTATCTAAGTACGTTCACGGTAACGCCATCAATATCTAAATTTTTTAACTTTTGAGTATTAAAAGTTAAAGTAGGTTTCATTCGCTTCTATACGTAGAAATTCCATACTTATTATCAAAGTTATGATAATAAATATAATAAACATCGCTTTTATAATAAACGCTATTATAATAAACATCGCTAAATCTTTATTCATTTTTAAAAATACATTTTTGACTTGCATGATCTCTAGATTTGCTTTAATTTCGATGTTGTTTTGCAGAAATCTAATCATTTTTTTTAATAATCTCCAACATATTAAAAGAGCAACTTGATAGTAACATCTTTTTCTTTTTTTTTTCTTTTGAGACACTCAGAGCCAGAAGAATAGCGTTTCACCTTACTAGTCGGGCTTATACCAATTTCTTCTTTCCTTAATTAACAGTGAATGAAAAACTCGTGAATTTCGGGAAAGGACTAGACGGGTCTATTTGCCGAGGAAATCAAAAGCATGCTCGAGGTTAATTCGGCGAGGTTAACATATCTTCGCGGTAACATTTGTCTTGCGGGCGACGCGCCTTGGCCCGCGCTCCATCGTTCATGCTATCTACTATTTCCGTTCGGGTTAGGATGAGGTCGGGTTACAGGTTATGTTCCCCAGTGTACCTTGACAGGTGGACGCACCGTCACTAGGGATGGGCGATTAAATCGCGATTAATCGAACAATTGATTGTTCGAAGCGATTAATTGGAAAACATACATCGATAAGTTGTAATCCAATTAATCGAGAAATTGACTATTTTATGCAATTATTCAATACGATTTTACATTTTTTACAATAAGTTAAATTTTTTTATTTTATTCGTTGAAATGGCTGTAATATTAACCTTCATGATTGTCCAAACTTCCTAAAGCTCGTCAGTCTCTACAAGAAAAATTCCAGATGAATTTTAAATTTCGAATATATTTATTAAATAAAAATTTCGTTAACAACTCACAATGAATACTTCACTCGTTTCATGTGCTTCACTACTGTTATCCAATGACAATGAAGAGACATCGGATGATTGTAATAGCCGTTTGCTGATGGTTATTATTGGCGTATTCGAGCAGCAACATTATTTTGTATTAATAAATGACGAACTTACGTAGATTGTATTGTCTGTCCTTTATTAATATAAAATAACGTTTTAGCTCGAATACGCTATATCTCTTTATTTCCTTTTCTTACAAACATGCATTAATGAGAGGAAGTGAAAGACCGAGACATGACAAATTTGTTATTATTCCTTATTTAATTTTGTTATTCAATAATGTTATTCAATAATGCTTGGTCGGTTGGCTTAGTCACAACTTCACGTAACTAGATTTCACTACGCGCTTCGTGGGTCACATTAATATAAATTTCAAATTCAATTTTTATTTTAAAATTTCAATTTAACTTTAATTTGAATTTTTTTTTAATTAAATTTATTTTCTCTTGCTATATGAAGATAAATTGTATAAAATAAATGTAATTAATTTTGATTTTTTTTCATCTAATAAAATTTAATTTTACATTTCATTTAAATAATTTTGAAATCGAATGAATAAAACTTTCAATTCAAAAATTAAATTTTATATTAATGTAACGCTCGTTGTACATAATAGAATCAAGTTTCATAAGATTAAGATAAAGGTTTAAATCGACCCGCCAGAGTTTAAACCAATAAGGAAACAGGAACGAAAATGAACATAGCCATTTTACGATTCGATTCGATACAGGCACCAGTTCACACCTGTAATACCCTTTTTCTCTGTAGTTAAATTCCAAAATCAGTTCAAAAATTTTTGTTCGCTGAAAATAGCACCTCCCGTGAAAAGTGCAATTTGGAAGTATTTTACAAAAGTAGATATTAAACATGTCAAATGCAAGAAATGTGGGAAGCAACTGGCCGCGTGTGGTAACACCACTAACCATTGGAACCATCTTAATCAGATACACAACTTAAAAAAGCAAGTTCAGACGAGTTCTAATTCTATTTCTGATGAGGTATTTATTTTTTTTACCTTTGTTTTTGTTAACTATTAAGTTACAGAAACGTGACAGTGTTGTTGTCATAAATGTTAATATAAAAAACAAGATACACAATGTAAACAAACAAGATAAATTCGAGTTTTTTATTATAGGTTTCAAACAATAATAAAGAGACCAGTATTGTCGATGAATTGACGACCCCAAGTCATTCTCGAATTGTTCGGAAACTATCAGCTTATGAAAATACGGTGTCTGCTGCCTCGGTAGCAAAGCAGCCTACGTTGGAAAGCGTTTTTGACAGGGCCAAATCATAGGAAGGTAAACACTGTTTTAAAATTATGTCTAGAAATAAATATTGCTTAGAAACGGTTGAAATATACACTCGAACCCCACTTGCTGTAACCCTGTCTGTTGCAAGACCCCGCCTATCACAATAACATAACCCCACTTATTGCAAGAAATTTTCATGAAACTGGAGCATTAATTGAAATTTTGAAATTTTGCTATGTTGAAATATTGTAATAAAACCAATGATAATGAATTTTATAAATAAAAATTAGTAAATAAAAATTAAAATGTGGTACATACTATTATATATTTTACGAAAAAGAATTTTATAATTACTAATAATTGAAATTATATGTTGTATTAAACATTACATATGTTTGTAATGTTTGTATCTTGCAATATGCGGGGTTTCCTGTATCGAAACCTTAATTTTAAAACCATTGTAGATGGCAGCACTTGTCGAGAGGCATTGAACGAGGCATTACTTCTTATGGTTTGCAAAGACAATGTAGCTCTGCAAACGCCTGAAAACCAAGGATTTGAACGTTATGCTAAAGTCGCCGAACCACTGTGGAAGCCTCCATGCCGGAAATCGCTCACGCGTTTATTGGAACTGAAATATGACGCCGTGAAAGAAGCGTTGCGTCAGACAATTGCATCAGAAGATTATGTCACACTGACATATGATGTTTCAACAGACGAGCATACCAGAAGAAGTTACCTGTATGCCACGCTACATTTTGAGAATAATTCCGAGATGGAGGCTGTCACTCTCAGCATCACTAAAATGGACGAAGCGCACGAATCGAGATATTTGCAGATGGTTATGGAAGAAGTTTGTGATACCTGGAGAATTGATGTTTCCAAAGTAGTTCTGTGTGTGACTGACAATGCTGCCAACATTGTCAAAGCTGCTCGTGCCACTTTTCCAGAGTCAATCACCTGCTTTGATCATACATTAAACTTGATTCTCCAATACACTTTGCAAACTGATCCAAAAACGATGCGTGAATATATGCCAGAGATTCCAGGCCTAATCTAGAAAGTGAAGGAACTTTCAAAGAAAGTGAAGGAAGATGAAAGTAACTTTCTTCAGGTAAAGTGTCAACGCTTCAGACGATTTAAAAAAGAAACAACTTCAACAAGGCAAAACTGAAGGAACTTGCATAACTTTAGTTCAAGAGGTGTCAACAAGGTGGTCATCTAATTATTACATGATTGTCCGGTTTCTAGAATGGTCGGAACTCATCGGAAGCATCGCATTAAAATATCCAAATATGACTATGCTGTCTGGAACTGATCTTTCAACTTTAAGGATTCTTGCACAAATCTATCATTCGTTCCAACAAGCTACTGCTGAGATGTCAGCCGATAAAACTACCATAGCGAGTAAAGTGATCCCGATGGTATATTTGTTGAAAGAGGTAACACTTTATTTTATTTAATAATAATAACAATGATGATGATGATGATGATGATGATGATGATGATGATCACATATTTGTAAAAACTAATCAAAATATATATTATTTGCAGAAAAACGACGCGATTGATACAGACAGGAACAACCTTGCAATCAACTTAAAACAACTTGTACTGAGCGAACTAGATCGCAGATTTCAAAAAGGAGAGTTTGTGAAAACGCTTGCCATGGCAACAATACTGGACCCTCGGTCCAAAAAAATTTATTGCCAGTCAGCTCGAGCAATTGCTAGGGTTGTAAACTGGCTAAAAAAGGAGATGGACAGGACAAAACCTAAAGACACGCCATCCTCGAGTAGCGAAAAATGGGACAATAATCTATCGGAGGTTTTACAGGACAGCCTTTGGGCTTCTCATGACTAGCATGTTAACTCGCAAGTGTACGACGAAGATTCTGCCGGCGGGTTGTCAATTGAATTGAGACAGTGTCTCAATAGGCCTGTACTGCCAAGATAAACAAATCCATTCAAGGCGTGGGAAGTGATGAAATCGGAATACCCTAATGTATACGAACAAGCGCGAAAATACTTGCCCGCCGTTGCTACTTCCGTTCCAAGTGAAAGGCTTCTCTCTGCTGTAAAGTTAGTGCGAATGATTCTAGTTCAAAATAACCCGATCAAAATAAACCGATTTATAATAACCCGATTCAAAATAACCCGATTCATAATAACACAAATTTTTTAAACTACACAAAATTCGATAATCTGGGCGCTCGTTTATAAAACTAAAATTATATTTAATTCAAATCTTATTTTAGATTTCTATATAAGAATTCTCGTTATATATTTTATAATATAATATTATTGTTACATTACGTATTATTATTATTAATATTATCAGCTTTTATTAATTGTAGCCAATTTTTCGCAAACACTTTCTACTGGATTTTACTTTAAGCTCAATCGGGTGGAAAAACAAGTCTGGCATTAGATTGTCATGAGTTTGGCATCAGTCTGGTATCAAGTCTGGATCACAAGCGAGGGCCATCCTTTTGCCAGACATAAGCCATGGTGTTGCCTGCTTATTTTGTCTGGCAACGACATGGCACACATCTGGCAAGTGACTGACTCGCGTTTGTGATCCAGACTTGTAATTTTTTCGCGCGGGTGTAAATGAAAATTCACAATATAAAACGTGATTCAAAATTACTTTTCTTTGAAGACTGCCTGTGTAAAACTGTTCTGATTTCTCTTAAAAATCATTGAGAATGTTCGAAATCTCTACTTATAGAATAAAATACGTACAATGTATTCATAAATACAAGATATACTTTTATATGCATTCTAATATGGCATTTTGCCATGATCCAATTTTTTTTAAATTTTTGATTTGAAAGTTTACATTTTTAAGTTGCCAAAAAATAAAATTCTTGAAGACCATATTTGTTTATTTGACTTTACATTTTAAGTTTCTAATATTTCTGCTTCATATTATTAGATACATATTTTGGACTTCTCGACATCCAAGAAATGGAGTTTTGTTGAAGCTTCAACTGTTGAAAAGTTTGAGAATTGAGCAACCTTATAAATCGCACATCCTGATTCCTTCATCCTTGTTCCTGTCAATATCCTCGCGAAACATTTTTGGGAATGATTCGAAAATATTTCGATTGAAGTCTCGAGTTTCTGAAATTGTGTTTTTTTCTTGACTGACAACAGACGGATTGTCGAGCTGGATGCGATTCCCAACTTTAACGAAGGGTTGTTGGTCAAGTTTAATAATGTTTAAATTTATTTTGCTGTTAATCGGTTATGATTGTTTTTGTTACTTAAGTTATGTTAATGAGACATACGTGAACTCATCGAAAAAGATCACGAGCGTCATCAAGTTCCCGAGTTTTAATTATTCCAGTCTCTAATAACTCTGATTTTTGAATCGTCATTGCCACGGCGCTGTTGAACAACGTTTTCAGGCAACGGCGCTCATTCTTCTGGCACCCGTAAAAG
>JABFOV010006771.1:0-10253 GCA_022817685.1 Aradophagus sp. ZL-2020
CGATGTGTCAGAGTGCCAGTGCTGTGGGAGTCTGTGTTCAGCCACCTCTAGTGTACATTGGTTCATGTGCTCTTTTTTTTTTTTTCCAAAAGAAAGCCGCATACGGAGGGTAGAGGGGGTTCGTGGGCCCGGAGAATGGTATAAGAGACAGCCGGAAACCCCGTTTTCTCCCCCCCCCCCCCCCCCGCAAACTGGGATTGGTCGATCCCCTGGGGCTCGCTGAGTGCTCACCGAGGATGCAAAGTACCCCGAATGGCGGTGCTAAATTATCCAGAGATCAACAGGAGATCAAAGCAGAAGACACGGCTAGTCGATCGGTCGTTTGTTTATTTACAGCTGGGATGACCCGACGTCAAGTTTACCGATGTGAATTTAAGTTTGGCCACGGTGTCGCGCAACGTTGCTCGGCCGATTATGGTTTGTTCACTACAGGTCTTTGAAGGAACGGAGTGTAATGGCAAATTTAAGTAGTAAGTTTTACAGGTACTCGTTAGGATCGACGTCGAGGAGCAAAGTTTGCTACGGTTGTTTAGTTAAACACAAGATGGCAAAGAAGATTTGGTTGATTTTAACGGATAATCTTGTTGATTTATTTTAGTTACAGTTAATCTAGTCATGCAACTTACGATTTCGTATATTTTTTATTGCACTTTATTTTATGAGAATTCTCACTTTTGAAAAATTACTTTGTAGTAAAATAGATAACTCTTCGTTAAAGATCTATATTTATAATAATTCACCGAATAATCAATATACGTTTCGTATAGCATGACAGAAAAGAAAAAAAAGATTTTTTTCTTTTTTAACTTTGTCTTTTAGATCGTAAGTATAGAGAGTAAATCTATCGTAATCGAAATTCAAATATACATCCAATCGTCTGTATGTAACGACCGTTTTGATTTTCAAATTGAAAATTTGGTTTCTTAAGCCAAGCCGAGCTGGGTCAATGTTGATGCGAGCCAGAGTAATAGAAAGTGAAGATGTTCAGGACTTGGAAAGCCAGGTCAGTTAGATACGCAAATAACTATTGCAAATGTTTGAACGTTAAGTCCTCCGTCACACCCGTGCAGAATGTGCAAATAGTTTGCTTGAATATGCAGTGATATTTGCCGTAATAGTTGTCCCAATTAGCTTATGGCAAAACTAAACGCATTTACGGACTCGTCTTAGCATGTAGTCACCAAGTTTTCGTTGTTGCTCTATTGAACGGAAATTTCAGATATCATTTTAATCTTATCTAAATACTTACTTCAGATACTAATGCAAAATTTACAGTGTAATATTTCTTGTGTTTCGGCAGAAAGAAAGAAGAAAAAAGTCAATGAATATTTGGAAAAATAATAGTTCACAACATGATATAACAATAATAAAACAATAATAATTCACAATTTGACTCAATTTCACACTAACAAAAATGCATTAAATAAAACAATATTAAATGGAATGGAATTAAATAAAAATTAATTTTGAACATCCATTTGCAGTAATATTATGAATATACCCTAATTTAAATTAATTAACTAAATAACAAACCACAGATACGTAACATCACTGTTTCAAAGTTGTTAACACAGAGTTCGCTTTACGCAGTGTAATTACTATCAATATAAGTCTTTATCAATTATCTCAAACTCATTTCGCCTTCAATCACTTTTATTGTCGGGTTGTATTACAATAAACAAAACGCTAAACGGAACGAAGAAACGCACAACGTTAATTCTAGCCGAGTCAGCAATTAACATTTCGCCTTAAGTGCGACACACAAGCTCGCTTCATTTAAGAAGCGAACGGCGAAACCAACCACTAAGGTAACACTATCGCCCCACCTGTATCGCGTTACCCTGTTTCACAGTGCTTAACATTAACCCCAATCAGCGGGGACATCTTTCATCCCGCACAAACAAGGACAGCGGCATAACACCGTTTCATCGATGTTCTAATGACTGTCACGTGGGAAGAAAAACTTTGTCATTTCCTCCGACTCACAAAAGCAATTCATCGCGTTTCGATTCAATGGAAATTTTGTGTAAATATAATTTCACGGTCGAAACTTCTTTTGTGTCGGTTCCTCTTGTTTGAAAAAATCTCATCGGCAAACTTTTGTCGAGATCGATCGAAGGCGCACTAATGGTCGACGCGCACCCCTTGCAAACGCTTTTGCTTGCTTCGAGCGACGAAAACGAGACCGATAATAAATAAGCCGAATGAAAGATGTTTCATAAATCGTCGGCCCGGCACGTTACAACTTCCTTCCGTTTCCGAGCATAAATTCTGGTCGATATAAGCAATTAATATGATTGGCCCGATTCGACGGCTCGCGCGAATAATTGAATTACACGACGAATTGTAATCCGCTTCTTTGTCGTCCCGGAGCGACCAAGTTAAACGAAATTTATCGACGATTATCGCGCTCGTTCGACACGCCTTTCGCCGGCATCCGATTTTATCTTGGACGCTCTGTTTGTTTTGTTCCGAGCTTTCGGACCTTCGCGACTCGCCCGGCTAAATACATTTAATTAAACGGCGAAGGGAATAACGTTTAATTACTGTGAGAATAGTTAGTCGGCAGTGTTATATTTCTTTATGGCTTGCGGAAAGATAATATAGGAAAATGTATCTTTTATGTGCATTAAAAGTGTGCATCGTGTATGTTATAACATTGGAAAATATTTATGATTACAACACTCAGAAAAATACGTTTAGTTGGAACTGTCCAGGAAATCAACTATTGTCTTTTTAGTTGAGCCTACCACATTTTTAGTTCCGGCAACTATTTTGTAGTTGCAGTAACTAAACATTTATTTGCCCCAACTAAAATATGCAGTTGTCACAAAAGCCAACTAAGTATTCAGTTGTTATTACTATATTTTTTTCTCAGTGAAGTGGTTTCACTTGTAAATATTTTTAAACCATGAGCATGAAAATTATCATTTTTTCAAGCCACTTCAATTGTCAAAAACAAGTACTTTTACATGCACCTTACTGCATGAACACATTACATTTTTACTTTTACACCTCAGTTCTTAACGTTAATATCCAATTACGATCCACTCAAATACAAAAAAACATCATACTTCATACGAAGAAATTTCAATCAAAAAATTTCTTCGTATTCTGGATATATTTTCTATTTAATAAGAATCTTACTCATATAAGTAATACAAAATGAAATAAGCATTTGAAACGTGATAGAATGAGATAGTCACAAAATATGGTTTACATATTTGTTTGATATTGCAGTTCCCCTTTTTGTTACAATGCAATTCAAGCTGCAAAATAAGCAATTTTAAATTAAAACATTGTCCAGGCGTTTCGTGTAAAATAAACGAGATCGTGCTGATTCTCTAATCGAAGTCAATAATACGTCCACTATGAACGAAGGCAAAGGAAAATAAACAAGAACGTACGGCTGTATTTGCGCAAATGCATCCCTCCGTTTGTCGGCGGCGATTTTTATCGAATGCCATTTCTATGAGTATTTTAAATAACCGCAAGTATTGAATCGCCGTGGAACTTGATATCGGCGGCAAGTGCTCACGAACGACGGCGATTCGGTGTCAATTGTAAAGTAAAAACTTTCGAATAAATACATTTCCATTTCGATTGCAATTTCGGATTTCATTTATCGTCAAATGAAATTGTTGCAAAAGCGTCGCGTTGCTTTTTATACCTCCTCCCTCGCGCCGATTGAGCATTACTTTTTTGTAAACACTTATAAAATATCTATCAAATATCTATTTCAAAGTAAATAATAGTCGCGGGTGTCGCGCTTTGTTTATTTAACTTGCCAGTTTATTTGGATTCGAAAAAACGGAGGCCGAAGTTTAATGGGAAAAGTACTTTGAGATAACTGTCGACCGATGATTTTTGATTCCCAAAAAAGTTAACGCTTTTTTATCTGATCTTGTTTAGTTTGGCTACCGGCAGTTCTGCGGTGAGGAAATTGAATCGAAGCTTGAATGTGACATCGGTAGATTATCAATGATAAAGTAAATGACTCGATTTGTGACCACTTAAGTGATGTCGAACGCGTTTATTACACTAAGAGATATGGATAGTTTAAATCACTATCTAGATAGTGGAATTAGTACGGATATCTCCGAATTAGTGTATTATACGGAAAAAATATATCGAAAGCACGAAGAATGTGTTGCTTTTTATTATTAGAAAGTTAAGTCAGATTTAATCAATACAGTAAGGACGATGTTGTTGAAAAAAAAGAAGAACATGAGATAATTTTCAATCCTGAAAAATCATTATTGACGATTGTACTGATTTATTTCGATTAATGAAGAATTACCTAAAAACTTTTGTGCTCAGAATATAATAGATGTATATACACTGAGGAAAAAAAATTGCACCATCTCGAGATGGTAAAAAATAGATGGTGCAATCTAGATTGCACCATTTTGTTCTGGCCCACCTGAGTTGTAGGAGGCACCACGATGAAACAGAGTGCTGTACAATCTAAGATGGTAAAATTGTACCACCATTTTCTTACTATCTTGAGATGGTACAATCTTTTTTTTTTTCAGTATAATAAGATCATCAATTGCGAATCAGAAATTCTGTAAGATTCGTAATTTCGACCTCTTAAAGGTCACACGGTCATTTAAAATTAATATTTCAAAAACATCTACTAAACTGATTCAATCAATAGAATCAATATTCTTTTATCAATCGCAATCATTACGTTACCAATAACAATAATCGCCAATACACACTCGACCGAGCAATTTCCGATGAAGCGTTTACCTTGATCGAGAAAACAAAACCTCGATGTCTTGTCCGACTGCTCGTTGATTATATCACTAACGGGAGATACAACGCAAGAACCTGGAAAATGGGACACTGGTGGGGGAACCTCGATAGTGCGAGGTCACCACTCGATCGAGGTTCAAGTGCATTCCATCAAACAGTAAACTAATGAATTTTTCATTCCCGCGACCATTAAGCGAATAACCGTTCGGGCCAAAAAAAGGTCCATTTTTCTTGAAACGCTACTCGACAATGACGTAATCGCGCAGGCACAATGGCCGCGCGATTACGTCGCGCGGCGGATACGATTCGCGCATTTCATCCGTCTGTATATTTCAGCGGGACAGTTTTTGCCGCGCGTCTCCTTCGTTTTCATTCGTCGGGCGGCGGGATTTATGCGCCGGCCTTTGTGCTCGGTACTCAAGCCACGCGGCAGTTCATCATAGTTTAACCTTATGGATGGTTCGACGCTGTCGAAACGACGCAATGCGCCGGCACTCCAGCGTCGAATGGATCAAACGCGGCCCGCTGAATTGCGTATCGGTTTCCGATTAGTGACTTTGACTCGTAAAAGAGGGGTCGGGCTCGAATAAAGCCCGCTCGACAGCCCAGCGAGATCAAAAGGCCCGGCCTACTTCGAATTATGACAGCGCAGACAAATAAGCTCATTATTATTGCACCGCGACGACAACGTCCGGAGGGAGGAGGGGGGAGGGGGTAAAAATGTCCGGGTCAATTGCGAGTCGTCGGCCGAGAAGGCCGCAGCGAGCCGGCCACTAATGAAGTTTGTGTAATGCCACGGCCGGGCACGGAAAACGGCTCTAATCCAACGGCAAACCGCAACGACGTGCCTCCACTTTGACCGGCAACAATTTGCGAGCATTGGTTCGCCATTTGTTTGCCGTTGCGTTCACGTTCGTTTGCGCTTAGGGGTTTTTGAAAATGAAAGTGTTGGCTCGCAGTGAGTGAACCGTACTGTAACAATCGCGGTTTATGCAGGGGGAAATCAAATTTCCAGTTTTAGCATTTTTTCAATTCAAATTCTTCAAATCTGTTTTTGTTTTGAAACAGAAACAGATTTTTTTGCTGCATTAAAAAGCCGGTTTCGTATGACGTATTAAATAATTTAAATATTATACTTTATACTATTAAATTAGTTATACAGAAGAAGTTTATACTGCGTGACGCGTCAATTTTATAAGGCGTATAAATTTTGCAAACTTTTGCAACGATTTTGATGAGCTGAGAAAACAAAGTCGTCACCATCAATTTCGCAATTTCACATTCTACTTTTTTCTTATTCTTATAATGCGGGTACTTTTCAAAGAAACATAAATAACTGTTCGACTGTCTCTGGTAAAGAGACTTTGAAAAGCCTTCTTTTTGCACTGATAGCAGTCTGTTTTTTAAGAATGCATAATTGAAATGCATGCTTCGCAGACACATAGGCCTCTCCGTTACTTCCCCCACCCGGCGTGTCAAACCGATCGCATTGATATTCAAACGGCCGAGACCGGCAAAAAAGGTATCGATTATTTTCGCAACAACTGCGCTCTTTGTACGCTCGGTCTCTCGCCACTTACGATTGCATGTAACCGAGTAACGCTATGGAATATAAATGAACGCTTTACATCCAATAACGTCGCTCCTTTCTGTCTCCACGCGCGCGCGCGCGCGGCAACTTTCATTTCAGCATGTAAAACAGCCCGGGCGAAGGTTACACGAGTAAAAAAATCAGGTACTCGCTCTGCGAGCAATAGTCGCCGCGAGTCGGGTCGACCAGAGTGCCCGAGTTTGTTACGCCGCCGATGGATAAGCATCGACTCAACGTATCCCAGAAGTGCGCCCGGGCGCAAATGGAAAAAAGTGATTCCGAAGTTCAGGGACGTGCTTTCCTCATGCTTAGGGCAAATTAAGCTCCCGAGGGAGGCCGGATCCACGTTGCGAAGCGTGCTCGCGTCGATTGGCCAAATAAGACGAACTGTTGCGTTCACTGGGTCAATAATCGAGTCGAGCCGATGGGCGATTAAAAAGGACAGTTTGGTGATTGTAATCGATAAATATCAACTCATCATTTTTGTTCTGACGGGCTCATGCCGTTGCAACAGCTCTCTAATTTAGTAATCATAAATTCACGGTCCGTGTGATGTAATAGATTTGTTTATTCATACATTTCTGAACTTATCCCTTGCTTTCATCATGAAATATAAAAAGGATGATCTTAATGTTTCGTCGTGCTACTATATTTAATTCAAAAATAGTCGAAATCACTTAAACGTTACTGTGATAACAAATTTAAATCGTTTTATCAACATCGTTTTCTTCGTGTATTTTTATAAACTGATTAATATTTCACATGACAAACAAAGCAGAATACACATAAAAAAAGATCGCTGTTGAACCAATAAATACTTTATGAAAGCAAATATTTTAAGCAGATAAGTAAAATGTATGCAAAGGTTTGTGGAAAATACTTCCATAACCCGTATCCGAAATCGCGGTGAAACGAACCCCGATAACTTGTTGCTCGTGAAGACGTTTCTTCACGGCAGTTACCACCAATTACACGGAAGAATAATCCAAAGACAATTAAATGACAAGTTCATAAATCCGAGCGAACGTTGAAATCACCTTTATTGTCCCGGGCGTTCGTTAAGCGGAGTAAAAAGCTAGAGAAAATCCCTATTTGCACTCAACTTTCCTCGCTTCTTTAAGTAGTTAGCCCCCAATGAAATGTACGAATATTACTCTCGCGCGGCGAAACTTTCGAACGAGTTGCGACGAAATGTTTACGCGACTTGTTTACTATTTCCTTTTACTTGTCCCTCATTTGCCCTCCTCTCTCTCTCTTTCTATCTCTTTCTCTCTCCACTTCCGCCGACGAAATTTCGCAGAAAGAGCAGCGTTTCGTTCCTCGTTTTCTCCGACTTCTTTCACTACCTCCTTCTAGTCCCAATTTCACCCCTCCCACGTTCGACTACGCCGGACTGCAAGTTGCATAGTTACTTGCGTTTAACGTAATGTAACTAAGCTCCATAATCGATACAATCGAGAAATCTAGTTTCTTATTTTCAATATAAACTAATGGTAAGTGGCTGTGCTTGTTTTACAGTAATTCATGATCCCCCTAGTTTCCGGTTCTTTTTCTTTCCTTCCTCAATGCCTTGTACCATGCCACCGCCCCCCCCCCCTTGTTAAAAAAATACCGTTTAAGTTTCAATAATATTCAATCGTAACTTTGTCGTAACTTTTTAAAAATGTAAATTACTATTTAAAATTTTTTAAAAATATGTAAAATGAAATTTAAGCAAAGAGATTGAATGAGAATATTACCTATTGATCAAATGTACCGATGACTTAATAAGAATTAATCGTGACACCTCTCATTTAATAAATCGTATATTCACTCATTAAATCCTATTAAACTACCTTTTTTCATTAACAGGGTATTTACCAATTCAATCTTGATTCTTAATCGACCACTTACTTATTGTCAACAATTTTTAATTGGTATTTTACTTGGATAAAGTTACGATTGAACACTATCAATCTTAATAGGAAATTTAATTTGAAGTAAAGTAATGTTTTTTGATAAGTTCCAATTGTATCATTTAACAAGGGTCGTGTTCTGTGGTAGGCTCTAAACATTTTCTCAACCCGATGTAAAACTTCGTCAGATGAAAGTGAATTGCAATATTCCGAAAATTAATTTATTATTCGAAGAATATTAAATATTGAATTGTGCAAGCTCAAAAGTATTGTATTGAATTGACAGTTTTTTTGAAGAATAAGTTTAGTTGTTACTTGGATCTATGAAAATATTTCTCGAAAATATAACAATTATTTTCAACTAAAATATAAATTTATTTTTTAAGAGCTATGAAAACTTATTTACGACCAGTACATTTTTACAATACCTAAAGCATAAATTCACTTTTGAAAAAACGACTCTAGTCAGATTTTTAACCGTTTGAAGAAAAAATCTTGAAGGGTATTCTTTTTTTTTTACTTCAAAATGCCAGAATCATTATGAATTTAAAACGCGATGCTGGACAGATGAGACGTTGAGCCCAGGCGATGAAGTAGTATTTTTTCTCTCTTTTTTGTTGCTTTTAACTGGTTTTTTTTTAGAGAAATCACCGCTCAACTCCACGACTCTTACATCAGACAACGACGGTCGCTTACAATTAGATATATTACATGTTTCGATTATTTACAAATTTTTTTATTACAAAATATATTAATTTAACCTGAATATTTCATTAGCTCAAAACAACCAAATTTTAACTCGACAGAAAATGGGCGTTTAACATTTTCATGACATTGATTTTTACGTGTATTATCACTTATTACCATAATAGCTTTTAATGGCGGTATTTCCCCCGACAAACTCTACCATTTTTCTACCAATAGCCAAGTTATGACGTAAGTGACCGAGTCTGAACTAAAAGCGCCTTTGGAAATCACGGCTAATTTACGATTAATGTGAGCGAGTGAGGGGAACGAAGAGGATGGGGAGGGCAAAACAAAAAAAAAAAAAAATGAACGAAACTTACGGGTTGGTGAATCCCTGGCCCCCATTCGTAACGGATACCTCAACATCCCTCACCTGGTCTGAAACGAGGGGAAAACAAAGTTATCGCCGCGAACGAGATAACGGTTTTATTTATTTGCGCGATTAAATCTCACCCCAGGGTAATTACTGACCCGAGTTTACACTAATAAGTCCAATCAAGCGCGCAACAGTAGTACACCGACAAATACTGGCTCGGATTTACAGCGGTAACAGAATTCGCGCACAAGTTAATTCCTACTTTAAGGAGCTGCGGCCGAGACTTCGCGAGTCAGTTTGTCTTGCCTTACTGATTAGCACAAATGTGACGTGAGTTTAATTGAGTTACACAAACTCGGCACAGGGATAAATGTTATGTAAGTTTAACATAACTTATGCCAGAATTATTTCGACTTATGTATTTTCAACGTTTACTTGAGCAACTATGATAAAAGATATGTTGGCGTGACACATATTTTTTTTGGTAGAACGTACACTGACAACAATACACTTTTTGTCAGAATAGGAATATCATTTTCTTTTCAACCTTCTTCAATCAACGTGAACTGCTTTTAAGCCAAAAGTAGTAATTTGGAAAAAAAATTTTCCTTTCAAAATGGTTTCATTTCAATCGATTGAGTAACTCTTTTTGGAGGAAAAGAATTCTTTTAAGTGAAAACATTAGATATAACCTCTAGTTTTTTTTTCGTTTTTTTTTTTTTTTTTTTTTTTTTTTTTTTTTTTTTTTTTTTTTTTTTATCTTTCTTTTTTACACATCTCCGAGCCCACGAACCCTCCCTCCACCTCGTTTGCCTTCTTCTTCTTGAAAAAAAAAAAAAAGACAACATTATACCATGTCTAGTCCAGTGCAATTGTAAGTGATCTTAGAGATAGCAAGACATGTGATCGTGTATTGGCTGGTGTAGTTTACAGTGTTCATATG
>JABFOV010006772.1:0-10221 GCA_022817685.1 Aradophagus sp. ZL-2020
ATTTGATATTATTTAAAGTGACGAGCAGAAAAGGCCGACGGTGTTTAATAAATAAATAATTCGAGACGGGCACAAATTCGTAATCGATCCCCGAGCGAAGCTCTCGAGACATCGGTATTTTCATCCGCCGCATCGGCTCGATTAATTTGTTTTGCGATCGAATTTCGGACGTTACGGATTGCCCGGGTGTATGTTAATTAAGTTGGACGCGACAAACTGCCGCCGCGACCCCGAAGGTGGCGTTAGTCCGCAAACAAGATTCGTTAGCAGTTGCGTCGTTGTTTTTTCTTTTTTTAGAAGAAAGGCATCGTCGGGCAGAGTCGCAATCCTCTTACGTTATGTCATCGATACGATTGTTCCTGACTCTTGTTTTCACACGACGCTGCCTTTCTTTGTCTAAGAATAATTAAGCCATCTATTTGCATCGTTATAGTATTACCCGCTCGTTAAAACCTCCGACACTCGTCCGAGCCACACTTTCGACCTCGATTCGTTTGCGAACCATTCGCCCAAAAAGTCACGAACCCCAGACTTGGCACGAAAATGTCTTCGCTTTTCAATTTTCGCTGCAGATTTTTGGCTTGTTTTACCAATGGTTAAAAAAAAATTGTCGGTTCTTATTTAAGATAAATGCATTTTAATTGTGACTTCATCCATATAAAATATCAATTAATACCTATTATAAATCATCGAAATGCTAATTAATCATTGAGGTTGAATGGGTATGTTGCCCATTGATCAAATGTATCGATTGTTTAATAGGAATCGATAGTGATATCTCTCATTCAACCATTTATTTATTTAATCTTATTCAATTATCAATATTTTTGCAAATAAGACGTTTGCTGATTCAATTGCATTAATATTTACCTACTCATTTCTAATCATTTTCACTTGATATCTCAGTTAAGCAAAACGACGAACGAAAAGTATTCATTTCGAATGGGACTCAGAAGAGAATTTCATAATTTTTCATGATTTTCGATCGTAACTTTTCCCATGTAAAACACCGATTAAAATCTATTAGAAATAATTGAAATGGTGATATAATATTGAAATTAAATGAGTATATTGCTCATTGATTGAATGTACTGTGGCACCTTAATCAATGGTACATTTAATCCTATTCAATAATCAATATTTTGTCCGTTAAAATGTTTGTTGATTCGATTTTATTACTTCATTCGATTGATCAATTATAATGAGTTTTAATTACTATTTTTCTTTAACAAAGTTGTGATTGAAAACTATTCATTTCTAATGAATCTTGAGTGCAGATTTAACAGTTTAACAAGTGGTTGCTAATTATTTGGTAACTTGGATTAATAATTTAATTTATTTAGAAGAGAGATTTATATATTTTTTTCTTTACAACTTTCGATGATATAATTGGACGAGCTTTTTTTAAGCACAAATGTATACATTCTTTTTATTTATTTTAACCGCTTTAGTTTTTCACGTTTTGCAACGCAATGCAAATGCATTTCTAATTAAAAAAATTGTTTCTTCCTTGACGTTGATTCTTATATTGATGATGTTTCTCATGATAGTCGTTCAGAAATTGACCTCCTTTGCTAATTGCATTGATTTATTTCTGCTTTATGATTTTTGTCGGTCATAAATCAGTACGCAGTATTAAAAACCAATCCACGATAGGTTCGGTGGTTGAGTTTTACACGCTGATATATATCGACATACGTCATTGGTCAAGAATAGAAAGATTCACACTATAATCGTCTACGTGCAAAGTTAGTTAAATGATTCGCGTATGATGATAATTTTTGCAGTTCGTCATACGTCGGCGTATGATATATTAATCGAGGAGACTGTGATTCGAGAATTTAAACTGCAACATTTAAATAGCATTGTGTTCTTTTCTTTGCGGAAAAAAATTTTCATTGCGATTAATTGTTTCCTTTCACTTTGTACTTTTTTCCCGAAAATATTAAATTAAAAATTTTGAACTTTATTATACAACTTTCTTAGTAATTTTATACAGCTACGTTTTATAATTGATTTGATGAATACCAATTCTTTAATAAAAAATGTGAAATTCATGAAATTCAGCTTAAATTTAATTAATAATTACTGTAATTATCTTGTAAATGTACGGTAAATGAGTTTTCGTTCAAACGTATTCATGAAATGAATATTTTTTCCTGTCATTAACAGATTGTAATTGAAAATTAAAATATGACTCTTTTTTATTATATATACATCAACAATTGTTTATATGATCAATTATGATTGATGAATTAGAAGGGACTTACAAAATCGGTAGTAAACTGTTCTACATTTTTTACAGTTCCATCACTTGTTTCAAAGCAATATTCGTCGTTCGCAGCGTAGCATGGTACATTAAGTAAACCTGCTGAGTGATTGAATATTTGTAATTACATTTAATACAAACTCTATAATTGTATTAAACCGCTATTATCCGATCAATACGCGCCTCAAATTTTAATAAGAATAATGAATTTTCTTATTAAGGATGAATAAGCGTGTATTTTCTGTAAAATTGAGCTCCAAAAACATCGTGTGTGGGAAAAACTTAGTTTTTTACATTTTATTTTTTAATATTTTAATAATAAATAAAAAAAAAATTATATTCAACGTTGCTTTTTACCAATAAAGGAAAAAAGACATAAAATAAATAAATTCAAAATTTAGTTAACTTGAAATATATGAAAACCAATCTTTGTATGTGATGTAAATTCGAATTGTATACATTAATTGCTGTTAAAAACATATACTCGGCGGCATTCAAAAGAAAATTGTAGTAAAAAGGTTTTAAACGTGTAAATTCGTCTGAAATTTAATTAGCCTAAATTATTTGATTTTATGTTACGGATTTTACTTTTGGGACGACTAGAGGTAAGAAGAACCGTAAAAATGTTATGCACTTGTTGTGATTGTTATTCCTTAATGGGAGTTCCAAGTAAACATACTTAAAAGCCAGAATTCAAGAAATAAGGAGAAATAATATCCAGCGATTGTTCTCCCTCCTTTTGTATTTGCCTGCGTTTCTTTTATTTTTTATAAATCATAAATCTTTTAACCTATTGTTATTGTTAAACGCATTATTCAATGCTTTCAAAAGTTTTATCGATCACTTATAGAAAAAATAAAAATAAAATTTAAAAAAATTAAAGCGTGGTTTCCAATTTCATATTGGACTTGTTTTTTGATACTTTCGTTTAAATATTGTTTGTTTAAATAAAAAAATTTTCATCTAAAATTGTAAATATAATACTCAAAAAAAGAATGTAACTAAAATTAAGCATTATGTAAATGCAAAATAATCTTTATTAGTTACCACTAAGTATATGTTTGAAATTTGTTTTATTAAATTTAGATAAATAATTCAATAAGTGAAATATTAACTATTTAATTTTTTGATTTAGAAAAACTATTTTTTAAGGGAATTCATTAATCGAACGAAATAAATTGCGAACTTTTTTATCGAGTTCTTTGCAGCTAAGTTGTCATTCACATCGTTGCTTCCTTTTGTTGCCTTTTACAAGGTGAGAATTTAAGGCTCTTTACTTTCGCCAGAATTGAAATCATTTTTATGGAAAGGTGATAATACAATGACACTTTTTTAACGGCGAATAAAGGATTACAATCGTGTTTTTTGTCCGTTTAAATTGAAAACTTCGTACTTCTTTTTCTTCTTTTTTTTTATTTTTTATTTTTTTGTTGGTTTGTTATTCTTGAGATGTACGTGTACTGGTATTTTTTTTGCAATTTAAACACTTAGCGAAGTCGGAAATGAAATTGTAAGAGAATTCGGGTAACAAATTTTCGGCAACGTTTTCAAACAACGAAACCACAAACTTCGCATTTTCTGTTAGCTGCTTGCCAAACTAGATCGACGTTTTAACGATACAATTTATAAATATCGACAGCAGTGAGAAATTTGAATGTTATATTTGTCAGCTTTCGAGTTACATTTTCAACTGCGCTCAGAAGAAACATTTATTAAAAATAAATAAATGCAAATAAATCCGTATTGGTCGCTATTAAATATTGTTTTGATTCGGCAAATTTTTTATTTTAATCTAATAAATTTTTTATTTACATTAAAATAATTAATTGTATAAGTACATTGTTGAATATTGACTATTTCTGTTTAACAGAAATGTTTTCTGAGAGAAGAAATAAAAGTTATAGAAAGATAGTCAATTGTAAAGAATTGGAAAAAAAAAAAAAAAAGAAACATTGACGTAAGTTACGATTTTGGGATGGGTTTATGCGGAGTCGAATTTTAAACAGCTAAGAGAAACAAAATAAAAACAAGCCTCATAAGTCGTGACGCAAAAAGAGTGTCATATTTTTTTATAACTTTTCTCGAGGCTTATTTTCGTTTAGGATTTTTATAGCAAAACTAAATATTAAAATACTCGAATATGAAATAGTTATAAGTAAATGCTATCATTACAAATTTATTTGAAAAATATATTTTAATAATAATAAAAATAATAACAGTATTTTATTACATAAGTTAGATATTTCCACAACAATGGTTATACTTGAAAAAATATGGCGAGTTATAATTCTTATATGTTTTTTTGAATCTAACACATTTTAAGTGTAGTCATTTTATGAATGATAATATATTATTTGAAAATCATACAACTTTTTTGTACGCACTGAAAAAAAATTATTCAAGTTTGGATTTGAAAAAGGTTTTATTCATAAATTACAATATATTAATGGAAAATTATTGAATTCGTATTTTAATAAACCGAGAGTTTTTTCATCGCACTTCAACCAAAACATTTACAGTTTTATTATTTCTTTCTTCGTGCTGTCAAATGATCAATGGGTTAAGGTGAATTTCGTTAAACTAATTTACTCGTAAATTCAAGGCTTATATTTGATTGATTCAAAGTTCGCGTAGTTGATTTAACTATATTGCATTATTTGCCATATGCAACCCTATGGCATTTAATTTAATCGACTGAAATTGTATTCGCTTCACGATCACTTTTTTACAAAAATAGTTTTTGTCGAAGAATTTTTATTTTAGTATACATATTTTGTTAAATAAAGTGTTCAAATCATTGAAGGAATATAAATTCCGTATATATAAATTATATTTCATTTTATATATAAAATATATGAATAATATATAAGTTATATATAAAATTATATTCCACTTTACACATAAAATATATACATTCCATCTGTTTTAAAATTTTTTATCCTACACTTGCTAAATGTTTAACTATCATCAATCTCGGTCTTAATTTCACTGCAAACAAAGATAAAAATTATGTCCATTTCCGAGAGAGAAAAATGCCGGATATTAATAAGAGTTAAAAATAACGGCGCGAAAAATAGAGCCGATGAAGAAAACAAGGCGCGGGAAAAGGAAGAAAAAGTGGAATCCGGTCTACGGGCTTCCAATAATTCAGTCGCCGAAAAACCAAATCACTTGTTTCAACTGCGAGCGCGTTGTCTCTGATTGTGAAGCATAACGCTTAAAATAAAAAGAATTTATTTCATGTCCGAACACCGTTCAAATGTTTCCGACAAATTTATTTCTTTGTACAATCGCGCGTGAGCAATAAATCCTTCGATCCGGACTTCGACTGCGATCATTCATAAAGTTCGGGGAAACGAATGCGTAATGATGTTTCTATCTCACCTGCACGATACTTTAAAAATGCATTCATTCACGAAAAAACCATACCGATAATCTCTTCAACATTGTTTTATTTATCGTTCGAAAAAACTTATTATAAAAATTTTTATTAATATTCATAATTGTAATTATAATTAGAAATTGAGAAAAATAAAAAAAATACGCAATAATTTAATGTACTTGAAATTTCTAAATATTAGTAAATCAATATATAAGTCATATAATCAATATAAGTCATATATAAGTCTTATATATAATCAATATATAAGTAAATCAATTATATATATTTTTATATCAAACAGCGACATTTTTAATCACATAAATTTACCAAATAAATTTCCAAATGTTAATTTATCATTAAATAAATATTATCTAACGTACGATATTTATATATCTCGTTTAATTATACTTTATTATTTTTTCGTTTACTTATGAGCGTTATAAATTTCATGTACATGTAATTTAGGACTAAATTATCCAATATTGATTGTATTGTCGAATTGTTGTTAATGAAAAAAAAATAATAATTCGCTACTGTAATGAATAAATAATATTTAAATATATCACGAGAGTTTAAATTGTTTAAATTGTTTTCTAACATTAAACAATTATTTGAAAAAATGTAACAAATTATTAAAACAATTTCTGTTCTTTTGTTATGACACATCATAAATTGCACAAACTATTTTTAAAAGTGAATTATTAATGAGCTTGTTAACGAAAAGCATAAAATGGCTCGGTGTTAAAGAAATTTTACATTTGTGTAACATATTTATTTGTATCAATATTCATCGATTAGGTCTCATCAGTAAATTACCTGAAATCTTTTCAACTCTTTGTGTTTTGAAACGGAATGAATAAAGAAATGGATGCTAATCTACTTGAACGCAAATGGGTATCAAAAGTGAAATGATTTCTGTTAGCATTGCCGACAGAAAACTACTTCAGTTTGTACGTTCATCTACATAGCAGCCGAACTATTTATATTTTCACGTTAATCTGTTTTCGACTATCGAGAGTCAATGGAATCTTGATCAAATTAAAGACGGAAACCGCATTGATAGGCATAGAAACAGTTCTATTAGTATCTCATAATTTTCGATTTCAATTTGGAGCAACTCGAGCACGTGTTTGATCCGTTTCATTCATCGAAAGCTCTCATTCGAAATGTAAAATCTCGCTGGGTCGTACGACGTATTGAATGTCAAAATAAATTAAAACGGCGTTTTATTTTTAACGAATGTAGTAAATGAATATTGTTTGCTTTTCAGCCTCGTTCTTAATTAATCAGAGGGGAAAAAAAATTAATAAATCGAGAAAGTCAACATTTCCAATTTTTGTTATCAGTTTAACGTGGCATACGTGACTTGAAGATAATTAAATCGTATTGGATCGTGATTTTGAAATTCGAATATTCACATTTTTCTATTTGAAGAAGCACTTTAATTGCGTTGATATTAAAATTAACGAACTTCATTATATTTCAAGAACTTTCAAGAGCTTCTAATAGAAGAACTTTTTCATTCCCGTCATTATGAGACGAGTTATTTCAGTGAGCTCGTACAATTCTACTGTTTTATGAAATTGTAAACATATACGCTTTGTAATATTATAATACTAAAAACGATTGAAACGTGGTTCTTTTTTTTCACCTCTGAAATTCGACGAAATTAACCTCTTGTAAATTAAGTTAATTTCTAGTTACATAAAAATTGGTAAATGCATTGAAAAAGAAAAAAAAAAGATAATTGAACTGCCTTCTTTGAATAAATCAATTTCCGGTGTTTTATTGCAATTCAAAGAACGCATAACGTCTTTAGACCTTTAATTGCTCTTTAGTTGAAACGACAATGTCGAAATTGCAGAGCTTGAGTATTAATCATTCGTAAGAATGATTTATCTTGGAATTAAACAATTGAATTGTCAATGTTAACAAATTTCGATTTTGTAAAAAATAAAAGATTTCAGTGTTTTGAATTTAAAAAACAATTTTGCATAAACAAAATTTATTTATTTTGAATGTGTATGTACGCGTGTATATACAACATATACATTTATATTATAAATATTAATAATCTAAAAAATATTCATATACAATGCATTGTCATCGAAATTTCTTATGAGTCACAATTTAGTCCAATTTGCTGGTTCTTCTTAGAACTTAATTTTCTAACAATATAAACTAACAAAGCTCTAATCTACCGACTTGCTTAACTGACATTTCACCTTAATTACAACTATGAAAGTCAAGATCATTTGTAGTCAGACGACTGTTCGATAAAAAAAATTATTGAAGTATTTGCGAGAGAAAAAAGCGTTCTCTTAGATCATGCAATCTCTATATTCCATTCAAATCGGAATCTTATCTTCGTCTGTTTTCCCAGCGGGGTGACTAAAACGCGCTGATAAAACAAACACCGTCGTGGAAGTCAACTTCACCAAACGCGTGTAAATTCATCCTTTGAAGATAAAATATAAATCCTATTATATATTTTATGTTGAATAGTTGGAAAGACTGAAATGGATGCAGTGAAATATATTTACTTGAATTCAATGAACTGTATTTAATTCGATCAAATAGTAGATTTGAAAAAAAAAAATTAAAACTCTCTAAAAGTTCTAAAGTTTTACATTCTTAAAAGAATTGAAACTGAAAATTACAACCAAATGAAGTAAATGAATGAATCTACAACCAAATAATTTAGTGAAGTTTGGCCTGATAGGAATCATAAATTAAAACAATTTTTTTCTTTTTTAATTGCGGCTTTAAATCGGATTAGTAAAATTGTTTTAAGTGAAGAATGTTTGATATTTCGTTATGTTCCGACATTTTAGAATATTTATTATAAAAATTGTTTAACCTTTCGATGAGAGAGCGTCACAAACAGGCACGTGTGATCTGTTTACGCTTACGTGCATTAGGCACTTATAGGATTCTGATTAGTTTGAAAGAATCGCGTAATATTTAACCTGTACTTTTAGACTTCGAAAAAAGAGACTTTACAAAACACAGATTACTTTGTATACACTATTTTCAAAAAAGAAATAAAAATTAAAATGCAAGAATTTGAAGACGTAGTTTTTCATCGTGAAAACTGCGATCACTGTCATCAAAAAGCGTGTATTGTTATATATTTTTATTATTTTGATTTAAGTGTCTAATAAACTAATAAATTTGAAAACAAAATATATATATAATGTTTAAAAATTTTGAACAAAAAGAAGAAACGTTGAACATTTGTTATATATCTAAATAAATATGATTTTCCCAATTAATTAGAAATTATTTGTCAAAGCAATTTATAAAATTATCACCAATATGAAATTTCAATCCAATAACATATATTTCGAAATAAATTTAAAATAATCATATGCTTCATAAATTCAAGTAATTGACATGATTGAGTTAAGTCAATTACGACTGATTCAACTTGATTATAATTATTACAAGTTTATTTCACTTCGACCAATTTTGTATATCTTTCAATAAAATATTTCAATCGTACCGTACGAAAACAGAGAACAATTCATTTGAATTAATATTGATATTTGAATATGAACTAATAAATATCTATTCAAATCGAAGGAAAATATTTGTTTATTTTACAAAAATCTTAATGTGATTGAAACAAACTATTTAATAATAACAACTATAAAGAGACATTGTAATATAAGAAATATTTTATTTCGATTCAAATACATGTTTGTTCCACTATAAAAACAAGTGTCTTGTTTTAAAGTCTTAATATAAGACATCTTTAGATGTCTGAAACAGTAAAAGTTTTTCAAAACCAGACACTTGTTTTTGCAGTATAGACTCATATACAAATACGAATATCATTTAATCATGCGAAGGAAGTTTCAAACGTTTTTATCAACGAATTGGAACTTTGAAAAAAATGTACAAAGTACAATTTTATTTTCCACGTTTTTGTACAAGAATTACAGAAAAATGTAAAATTAAGTCAAGTATAATTATTCATAAGATTTTGTGCCGTTTTGCCAAGTTTATCCGCCGATTGTATACAAAGCAACAATAAATTTCTCTGAAAATTTTTCCAAGTTCGAATCCGTTGATAAAAAACGTTCAGAACTTCCATTACATACTTAATTCAATTAAAAAGTTCTCCCATCGTACATTGCCACACTTGCGGGAATTTTTTTCACCCTTTGCACAATTGAGCTTTGTAAATTACAATCCACCAACTCCTCTAGTTAGAAGCCAAATATCACAGTAACTGAAGAGACAATTTCATGAAGCAAAACTTGTGCCAATCAATTAACAGTACTTTCCACCCCTTCGAATTCCGACACCTCTTTTTGTTCACTCAAACGACCGTCCTTAATCACGGCACAACTGGTCGAAACGCGTGACAGTGAAATAAACGAAACGAAAGCACTTGTTGTTGACGAAGGCAACGTGGAGGTGAAAAACGACTGACCGTCAGTCCGCGGATGGTCTGGAAGCTGGCCGCGCTGGCGGCGTGCTTGAGCTGCTTCTTCTTCTTGGGCGGGCGGCGCAAGCTGGAGAACCAGTTGACCGCGACCGCGGCCGCTTTGAACTTGGCGGG
>JABFOV010006773.1:0-10250 GCA_022817685.1 Aradophagus sp. ZL-2020
CCATGTAATCGGGCGAATAGAACTTTTTATCAGGCATACTACCAATGTAATTTTGATTTGCTTCTGTATTAAACAAATGCGGGAAATAGCCTTTAGCCTCTTCTAATTCGAATGTTTTTGAAGTTTGCTTAAGGCCATTTGAAAGTAATTCAAACTGTCTATAAATATTGTTTTATATCAAGACATATTAATAATTTTTGATCAATTCATAATTACTTCCGAAGTTTTTATTTTATTATCGATTAGGTATTTTAAGATAAACTGTGCATCCTACGATTTCGCGTTGTGCGCGATAAATATAATTTTTGAAAATTCAGTTTCTTCACGAGCAACATATTCGACAAACTGTTTCATCGGATTAATGGAAAATACTTGTTCGTGAACACCGCACGACCGACACCAATTTGATAAATTTTCATCTTCTTTGCATTCGTTGCAAACTTGCTGTGTAACGCACAAGTTAGGAATGTGCAGCTAAGTGTTATCCATTCCGAGGACCAACGTTTCTTGCTGGGCCTCAAAATCATAAAAAATGAACAAAACTTTATCGTTAGAAGTATTTTCTTCCACCGGTTGAATGTAACAAAAATGATCAGAATTAACGTACGTATCGCAAACTGTACATTTTTTTTCGTTACATACGTGATTAACTTAAGGATTAGTTTTTTTATAACATTGATCACAAACTTTAACAGCGTTACACATAATCGTGAAAGAATTTGTCTTTGGAATTTTATAAGAATTTGATTGCAAATGATTATCAAAACAATTTCTATTATAAAAATATCTATTACATTTATTGCAAAAAATCGGATCATTTTTGTTATCGTCGCACTTATCTGCATTACCGCAACGTTTGCACGAAAATTGACATCAATGGTTTCGATCGTACGCTTTGTCGCATAACGTGCAATAAATTTGTGTGGCTAATGCTCCTTTTAAACTTAAAATGGGTTCGTAGTGAGCTGCATTATTGTAGTATCAAATATTTAATTTGTGTACTATTTCACATTTTATTGACTTTTTTCCACCGTCAAAGAGGGGAGCTTTGATTCCCTTTCCGATATATTTACAATCATAAACAATTATAGTATAACGGTCTAAAGCTAGATAATTTTGAAATTTTTCAATTTCCGCGGGACAGCAGCCCAAAGCGGGTATATGTACACCTGCGTTGCGTTTGAGTTCGCGCGCTTTTTGTTTTTGCGATACACTACCCGATTGGCGTATGCGATTCCACGTTGCGTGTAATTCGTCGTTTCTCACCATACGTCTTGCATTGTCTTACGTTTCTCAACGTAAGCCATAGCCGTTACAGGAGATCGAGGGAAACATAAGTTGTCGTCGTTTTTTATAGTCACTACGTCATTTTACGCGCATTGTCAAATGATAGTTTTTTCCGTCCGCTTCCTCTGACATGTGATATTTATCGGTTCGATTATGTCAATTTCCGCGTTACTCTGAGCAATACTGTAAAATGTCTCGGCTATAGCTCGCGAATCAAAATTGCGAATCGGTCGGTATGATACCCAGAGTGGGTTTGCAAAAGAGGCTGGACTGCATGTTATCCCGATAAAATCATCCGGATCGAAATCTGTGTGAAAAAAAGGCGTAAATCAACGGACCACTTTTTTAGTTTGAAAAGAAAGGGGATAGCGGACAGCGGTGCAAAATCCGGTATGATTGCGTTCAAGGTTAGCGAAATAAATAGAAGGCGGCAATGTAAAAGCAAAGCAATGTATTTTATTGAAGAAAATATTTTAGCAATAAGGTAATAGTGGATAAAAGAAAAAGTAAACTGTCGGCAATAGTGGGCTTCAATAGGGACCTGAAAGAAAACAAAAAAAAATATAAAGAAAGAGTAAAGACAAGTGACTTGCCTCAATATTCGAGCGAGTGACTCTCTCGAGCTCCAGTGTCTGGAGGGACCGCTAGAGTACGGTGACCGTACGCTGTCGCGACGCGGCACAAAAAAGTAATTAAAAATATACCAATAATAAATTCAAGGGACGGACTCGAATACGGTGAACGCGCGCGACCTAAAGCGAGGCGGATAACCCAACCTAACCGATGCTAATCCTTTAAGGGGAAAACACCTTCGACCTGAGTTGCTCAGGCACGCGGTGAAGCGAAGGTCGAGGATAAAGATGGTAGATAATACGGGAACAGTGGGCTGTGCGATGTATAAAGAAAAAGACGGATTCTCATATCTTTCATTGATTTCCAATTATATTTTACAATATACAAATTTCGACTTGTTTGATATCGTTGTGTTAACATTAATCTTGTGCACGGATACATCGTGATATAAGTAAAAGAAAGCGAAACATTAAATTCGATTTACTCATGACTCATTCGAACTCTATCACCGAGTGCTTATAACTCGTTATATCAACCACCCGAATTCAACAGATTCTACGTCCAACGGTTAAAGAAACCATGTTTGATTGTCTTGCAATCGAGCCGAGACTTGTTCATACCTTCATCCACAGGTCGCCTCGAGTTTCTATTAACACTTTGAATTCGGATGTAACAAACCAGATTCCAAATATACTCCGGTCACGATACATCCGCGTTTTTCATTACAAAATTCAACATGTGGCGTTTTACTCACCGTGCCCACCGTGCTCCAGGGAACAAGCAAAACGCCAACCACTTCGCTCGGCGTGCACACGCAGACTGACTCGGCCGCTCTCGCCTTTTAATTTTGATTATTCGACGCTTTATCAAAACATAAACATATCGTTCGCTTGCCTGTCTTATTTCAAAACATGTTTACATTCCTTCTATTACAGTTTTAATCTTTTAATTTTAACACATATATTTAATCTAAATTTTGAAACAAAATTATATTTCGTCGATACACAATTCTTGCCCCTCCTCTCAACAACACACACCACAGCAATTCGCAACATATCTCTCCCTCGTTCGGTATCTGGGAACCGAACCAAGTCAGTTAGCAAGGAGTGCAGGTTTCATATTATTCATATTATTCATACGTTAACATATACTAATTTAACAATTATTAAATCTGCTTTCCTTTACTACTTTCATGTTGCGATTGCTATCCGCTAATCTCACAGTCGTCAACTGTCATCGTACCGACAACACGCTGCTGTCATCAAATCTGAACACGGTCGAACATTATGCACGCATCTAATCCACGAGTTTGAACTTGAAAATTTTGACAACAATTTGTGTTGATAAAATGCAAAGAAAATTGGGCAAGTGTGACACAAGTTAAACAAGCTAAGGAAAGTAGTCTATAAACCTCAATATTGATGTACAATCGTTAAATTAAAGAAATCTTGAAAAGAAAAACACAAAATTTTTTTGTGAACATTCGTTTAAGTTCAAACTCGTGTAACACATACGCACGCATCCTCATATACATTGAACATTCTGGTGCCTGCACATTTTATTTTATATTTCTCGGTGCGATGATGCAGCAAATCAGTCTTTCTAACACAAACATAGATACATCATATTCCCGGCATTCGATTTTCAATTACAAATTATGGTAACTCTGCGAAATAACAATTTTCAATAACATAAGAAATAACGCATAATAAATAAAACAATAATACTGAATAGGAAACAATAGCCTTTTAAACTGGCACCACGGTAGGCGCCTTAACTGGCAACTTAACTACTTTTCTCACATGCCTGCGCATGATGCCACGAGACGTCCTAATATCAACCACTCTCACGAGCGAATCCTTGCCTGGGTAGGTTTCTTCGATGGTTCCCTTTGGCCAGGCGTTACGAGGAAGTGTATGATCCATTACTACGACAATGTCGCCTTTTTTGATTAGTTCATCATTCCTTTGCCATCTTTTCCGGGTCAGCAGCGTAGGTAGATATTCCCGAATCCAACGGTTCCAAAACATATTTGCCAAGGCCTGCGCAATTCGCCACTGTTTCCTTAAGCAAACGTCTTCATCTAACACAGCTCCTGGAGTCACTGCGCCCGACGATCCGCCAATCAAAAAACGGTTCGGCGTTAATGCTTCGGGGTCTCGAGGGTCGACGGACACATGAGTCAGGGGCCTCGAGTTCACTGAATGTTCTACTTCAGCCAAAAACGTTCGAAGCACTTCTTCCCTCGGGGCTCGTTCCTTTAATACAACACTTAAAGCAACCTTCACTGACTTGACAAGACTCTCCCAGCTCCCCCCCATGTGAGGAGCGGAAGGTGCTATAAAGTGCCATCATCGCATGCCTTGAGTAGTCGCGAAGTTAATCCTCGTAAATTTGTGCCGTTATCTGAGAAGATGTGTTTCGGAAAACCACGTCTCGATGCCATTCGTCTCAGGGCTAGAATTGCCGAATCAGTCGTCAAAGTCTCCGCTACTTCGATGTGCACCGCTCGCGTGGTCAGGCACGTAAATAATACTCCATATCTCTTTTCTCGGCGACGACCCACTGTTACGTACATCGGTCCAAAGTAATCAATGCCAGTGCAGGTAAAAGGGCGTTGATGGTGAGCCATACGAGCTTCTGGCAGATCACCCATACGGGGCTGCAGTGGAACTGCTTTTTTGATTCTGCACTCCTGGCACCGGGCAGCTGCTGTACGTACCGTAGGTCGCAAATTCAAAATCCAATACTTTTGACGTAGTTCATTTACGATGAGTTCTGTGCTTCCGTGTCCCAATCTCGCGTGATGAAACTGGATCATGAGTTTCGTGTATGGATGCTTACCGTCCAAAATAATTGGTTTTTTTTTGGATTCGGACACGTCTTTTATCTCAGATATCCTACCTCCCACACGTAACATACCTTCACTATCAAGGACAGTAGTTAATTGAAGCAACCGACTATTTGTGCTAATTTCGTCTCCGTTCTGTAAACATATTATTTCTGACCCGAAGCTTTCTTTTTGCGTTTGCGATATCCATAGCACTTCAGCCTTAGTAAGGAAGTCCGTGGTTAGGTACATACTGGGAACCCTCCTGAATCGTTTTACTGCCAGTAAGATGAATGCAGTAGCCCGTAGTAGTCGCATCCAATTTGAAAAACGAGTTAAATCAGGTAATACTGCGTGACTCGTATGTATCGTTAAAGCTGCGTATTCTTTTTTCCTCTCCAAGATGCCATCACTCACCGACCTACGAAGATCATTCAGTAAATTAGGCCAATCAACCCTGGGTCGTAGCAACCACTCAGGACCTCGATTCCATCGTTGATTCTCTTTTAATTCGCGTCCCTTGGCTCGCGTAGCATCATCAGCTGGATTGTCCTTTGTCGGAACCCAGTTCCATTCGACTGACTTCGTTAATTCGTCTATTTCCGCTAGGCAATGCGACACGGACGTTTTGTATGACGATGCATGAGTTTTCACCCACGTTAGGACAGCCATTGAGTCCGTCCAGAAGAAACGTTTCGTAGGCTGGAAACTTTGTTCTCTACAAATCATGTCTACCATCCGGCTTGCCAACAACGCGCCCTGGAGTTCCAGTCGCGGAACAGAGCAAGGTTTTAGCGGCGCCACGCGGCTTTTGCTTGCTACCAATGAAGTCTCAACAGCTCCATCGTCGAATTCAATTCGCCAGTAGATCTCAGCTGCAAAAGCCTGCTGACTTGCGTCACAAAAGCAGTGAAGCTCCTTCGAAACATGATTTTTCAGCGACGTGACGTAACATCGGGGCACAGAGTAGTTCGCAAGGCTCCGTAACTCTTGTACCCATTGCTGCCATTTTTTGTACAACTCTGAGGGCAATTTTTCGTCCCAACGAATTCCACGCTGCCACACTGCTTGCATCAGTATTTTACTCTTCATTGTGAACGGAGCAAGAAATCCGAGGGGATCGAATACAGATATTATCACGGATAGCATTTGCCGCTTGGTTGGTACTTCAATAGCATTGCTAATATATTCGGGTACTCGCTTTAAGCTCACATCGAATTTGAAGCAATCTGCCGTGGGATTCCACTTTAACCCCAGCACTCTCTCAACAGGCCTTTCGTCAAACACCAAATCGACCTCTTTGTTAGCTCTCTGTTCCACTGGGACACTTTCAAGAACATCTGCACTGTTACTTGTCCATCCACGAATTTCAAACCCACCACGACGATGAATCTCCGAAACTTCTTTGATCAGTTGTATTGCGTCATCCACCTTATCTGTCGTCCATGTAATGACGTTCAATTATCGCGGTAGACCCGAGCGGAAATTCTTCTGCAAATTCTTGACTATTTAAATTCTTGACAAAATTTGCTGTAGAGGGTGAGGATGTGGCTCCGAATTAATATTAATGTAGTCATGACATACGTTGACGGCTGTCGACTCTCGTCACAGTCTCGCCATAAAAATTTTTGTGCATGTCGATCTTCGGGCCTCACCTTTATTTGTGAAAACATTTCTCGAATATCTGCGGTAAAGACAACAGGCTTCTCGCGAAACTTCATCAACACCCCCATCAAGGAATTTAACAAATCTGGGCCTGTTAACAGCTGGTCGTTTAAAGAAACCCCCTGACATCTGGCTGCAGCATCAAAGACTATTCGTAATTTCCCCGGCTTGTTTGGGTTAGTTATCGCGAAGTGAGGCAAACACCATCCTCCTATGCTCTGCGATTCATTATCCACTTTCTCGGCGTATCTTTTGTCAAGTAAATTTTGGATTTGTTGTTTGTATAGTCGTCCAAATTCAGCATTAGTCTTGATCTTCTTCTCGATTCCGCGCAGCCTGGTTAGAGCGTAGTTGTAGTTATTTGGTAGCCTGGTAATGTCATGGGCCCACAGTAATCCAGTTTGCCATCTGTCTCCAATACGCTTGGTCGTGGCCTTTAACATTTCTTCCGCTCGGCAAATAGCTGCTCCTTTCCGCACTGACTGGGTAATGCCTATAGCATCGATACGAAAGCTCATCTTGACTAAATCGTGAAGCTCTTGATCTGTCTTAACCGGGTTATTATTTTCGTGGTTTAGCAATACGAACCCATCTACGCGTCGGCTGGAGAGCATAGAATATCCGTGAATCACCCATCCGAGCGCAGTCCGCGACGCGGCAAGCGCTCCGCGTGCTCCTCGCCGTATTTCCAGCGCCGAAATCAGGTCCCAGTTATCTTGACCCAACAAAATTGTAGGCACGGCTCGCTCATAGTACACCACTTCTAAATCCCGTAAATGGTCACAAGAATCCAGGTCTTCTTTACGGAGGGATTGCTCTGGTAATTTAAGATCCTTGATAGTTTTCACGTTACTTAAGTGATGGCACTGCTCTAAGGTTTGTTCTTTGATGTCTAGTGATACTCCGCGGGTTATATGATCCCTTGTACAGTTAGGCACAATTCCATTAAGCTTTAAGTGTTGAACCGGGCCGTCCGCTCCAATCGCAATAGCAATATCCTCCCTAATCAATGACACCGTCGAACCATCATCCATCAATGCATACGTTGTGACCTCGCCTTTCGGGCCTGTTATCAGAACAGGTATAATCTTCAACAACACAAATGCCGGTGAAGGGGGTAGTAGTCATGCCGACGTCTCATTCTCATTACCATGCGGCTCATTAACCGGTAGACTTTTTTGCCTGTTAGCATCAGCCGCCAATTTTTTGACGGCTGATTGCGTTGTCCTTGAGTGCAGCAAGATATGATGCCTACCTTTGCATCCCTTAATCGCGCAAGCTGGTTTCTTGCATCGGATACGTTGATGTCCTGATTGCAAGCAACGATAGCACAGATGCTTTTCTTTCGCAACCCTCCAACGGTCATCGAGTGTCAACGTTTTAAATTTGCTACATTGGTACAACCAGTGGTTGTTAAGCCCACAGTAAATACATTTGTGATTCTTGGACGTTGTATCATTCTGTTTCTTGAAACCTTCACATGTCAAGACGGATGCGCGAGTCGGACCCTGGCCTCCTGGCCACGGTTTGGTACGTTGGTTCAGATACGTTGGTTTATCCTTCCGTTCCTTTCCAAGCTTCAAGGCAGCTATATTATTAGTTCCAGCTTTACAAGCCATTTCCGCCTTTCTTATTAAAAATTCTGCTATTGATTTCAAGCGCGGTTCTTCGGAAGGTCTATCGCATAAAAATCTGTTGAAGTTGTAAATCATAGCACTGGGCATCTTCATGATAACATCATCAATCAACTCCAGACTATTTAGATATCCAATATGTTGAACAGCTTCCATAGCTGCCACACAATTCCTCACTTTGGTCGCCATTGTTGCTAGATCAGAATTGTTTTTGCCCAATTTAGGGATAGCTTTGACATCTTGGACTAACTTTCGCATGATGACGTCGGGATTGCCAAATCTCATTTGTAGAGTCTCAATCATTTCTTCCGCATTACTAGCCGTTAACATCAAAGAGGACACAGCTTCTTTAGCCTTGCCAGACAAGCAACTGTACAACCTTGCAACATTTTCTTCTGCTGTATAACCGCCCAGTTCAGTCGACAGTGTATACGCCTGTTTAAAGCGAAGCCAGTCCACCGGGTCCCCACTGAACGATGGTAGAGTTTTTGTTGAGGTCAGGCGTCTGACAAGATGAGCATCATTCATCGTAGTGTTGTGTTGCAATGATTCGAAGGTCCGCGTCATCGCTCCGGCCAAGACCTTCAACGCCTCATTACCGTCCATCGCCTGATGAGTCGTCAAAGGCACGTTTCCCTGCGATGTTCTGGTGGCACGCTCGCCTGGTTGCGGGTGACATAACCTGGTGCGCCTTCGTCATTCCTCGCGTTCATATCTTCGTGAGTCCCTTTATCCATGACTATAGTAGTGTTTTCTCTTCTTTTCCTACCGGTCTATTCAATCTGCCTTTCGCCATCCGCCACTTGTTCATTTTGTTCAGATGTTGTATTAACCCAGTCTTGTATTTCTTGGTTCGATCTTCTAACAGAGCTAACTACACTTTGATTCTCCTCTAAGTCCTCTAGGTCCGCTTGTAATCGTTGTTCTACCAACGCAAGATCTATCGCTGCCGATTTCTCCAGCAAACGTTTTTGTATTTTTGCCCTTTCAGTAGCAGCTTCTAATTCCAGTCGTCGCTTTCTGGCTGTTGAGCTAGTTGTTCCGACGGAATGAAGATGTGACGACCTTGAAGGAGCCCTTTGAGATCCTGTTCCTTTTTTATTGCCTTGTGAAGAAGTAGTGGGCTTTGTTGTCCTTGAAACGTCGTCAATGTCATCGTTGTCTCCACGTGCAACAGGATCCACTGACGGAGCGCAGGATTGATCTTGATTTTTTCCTTTCCTCGATCTTAATGTTACAGTGGTCATCTTGGTCAGCTTTCAGACTCCAAATTTCTGTCGTGTACTCGTGCCTTACGTTTTATCAACGTAGCGAACGTGTATGAAAAGAAGGAGAGAATTTCATTAAATTAAAGGTTTTACATATATCTTGTTTATTAATTAAGATATTTTATACACCGAAAAAACCACATTGTTACTACAACAACCCATATCGTAACGTACACAACTTCATATCATAAACCATTTACGATATCATATCTTGACCAACTTCAATCAATGACATTACTAGATTGCTTCATTTAGATCAATATGCGTGTTAGCAGTGTTTATAATCCACGCTATACAATATCGTTTCTTCGGTGCGTTTCAGTAAACATTACACAAACAGTCTGCTTTTTCAACCAATGCGGTTTATGCCACTCAGGCCTTGAACAAAGGTCACAGACACTTTATTCTGTTTTTAAACATCGAAGAAAACGTTTTTTTTTTTTTTTTTTTCAAGGAAGTTTATGTTGGCACGTTATGAATAAATATACATAAACAACGTAAAAACTTTCCCTTTGCAAACTACATCTAACATGCCAACTTCTTGCTGGCGAGTGATTTTATTATTTTTTTTTTTCACTCAATTTAGCCCTGTCTTTTCTATTATTATGATTTCGTTTACATTTTCACTGCATTTCCCTTTGATATGGTCCCGAAGGGGGTCGAAGGGGAAGGGGCCCCCCTAGGGGGGTCAGGAACCCACAGGTTCCGGGGAGTAACGCCCCCGCGAGATACCCCAGTGCAGCCTAGGCAAGCTGGATACGTGATGCTGACACAGTGGACTTTTGCCGGAAAACTGAGTCGGTTAGCGGAAAGTGCGCCATTGAGCGTGCGGAGTTGTGACTGTGGAAACTCGGTCACCTCACTGTGCGAAACAATGAGCGATGGATGCCATATAACGATACTTTGAACTGCAAGCACAATCTGATGAGGTGATGAAACGTGCGGAGCGTGGTGTCCGCTTCAACAACGAGTTGAACTTGTGTGGTATTTTGA
>JABFOV010006774.1:0-10249 GCA_022817685.1 Aradophagus sp. ZL-2020
ACTGGAATGTTACACCACTATTCTACACCTGTTTCATTCACACTTACACCGAATTTTAACACTAAATCGATGGAAATATATGGACACCAACGAGTGTTACATTTTACACCGGATTTTTAACAGTGTATATAACCGTGATGGCACACGTCGCTTTTCCGGATGCAACTATACGTGTATAAGCCCAGTACCAATAGTAAATGGTCTGATGTAAACCCTTGCGTGTCCTTTGCTTTTTTTTTCTTCCTTTTTTTACCTTAAAATTGTAAGTAGTGAAAGCAAGGTGAATGTTTCTTCTGATTTTTCACTCAAAGTTAGAAATGAAGCTTTGGATGAACAACTTCAAGGAATGTTTTATCGATTAAGAAGATTAAAAATATTATTAAAGCAAGGTAAAAATTGATTCCTTCATTTACACCGAATAATTATACACAAAAGTTCTTGAGTTTTTGACCGATAAAAAAATAATTTTCTTGTTAATAATTAACTTTTGCAAAGAGTCTTTCTACAACTAATAAGATGCTGGCCGAGGACTAGTATATTAAAAAAAAAAAAAAAAAATTGCATTACCGATTAACAACTGAAGCAATTTTATTAAAGATTATTGAACATAAACTTGAAATTTTAGGTATTACAAAATTACACATCAAAACGTCAAATGTAATATTACAAAATCAAAATTTAATTGTAGAACGAAATGTTCGTAAAATCCTAAGTCAGTACACAGCGGGGGTTCCAAGTGAATTGTTCTGCACGCTAATCATTTGTCCGAATAATAATTTGTTTGCCATTTCTTTACGCTAAAATACTCGTTAATAAATAAATAAAATATTGAGGGTCATGACCCCGATTACTTTAATAATAACAATAATGATAGTAATAATGAAAATAAAGTTTTTTTTAAATTCCGTTTATAAGTAATGTACACTTCAAACTAAAATTTTTCGAAAGCTAAGGATAAGCAAATATAACACAAATATAATGCTAAGTTAAACCCTGAAAAATTTACTTCATTAACTATAAATATAAGGTAGAAAATGACCATAATATTAATTATGAAGGAAAAAACAATCTGAAAATTCTACCAAATTATAAGAAAAGACTAGTTAACGAAATGACGGAAATAATTAAAAACAAAAATTCCATTAATGAAAGGTCAGACTGTGAGAGACTCAGTGTTATATATCAGGGTTTATTATGAAAATTTGAGGACAAATCGTAAGACTACTTCGTTGTTCGACTCAGTGTATAATTGACGACGTGATGTATCAACGGTATTTTATTTTTGATGTCACTTTTGTAGAATAAGCTATTATTTATTATTTATATTTATATATATTTTAAAAAATGACAAATGTAATTAGGCTTATGTGACGAAATATGCATTTTTAGACACCGTTGGTAAACGAAGAATTATATAAATATAATTTACTGAAAACAAATTTTTTTGAATTGTTTCAATGCGCTAGTGTTTAATTATTTAATTTTAGTCTTAAAAAGGACCTACAACAGGTCGAAACGTAGTCGTAATAAATAAAAATATGACACAACAATCTTGTTGTTATTTTTTATGTCCAAGATTATGGTTCAATTGGTCATTAAAAAGTTATAAAACATTTTAAATTTACCGAAAGGAACGTTTGGACAAAACTATTAACCTATAATTTAATAATAACAAAAAAGCAGAAAGCAAATAATTGTCATACGATTTTACTGTCCAATATGAAGTTGAAGTTCGAAACTTTGAGCACGAAAGAGACAAAAAGTCAAGTATGACGTGCGAAGAATAAAAAACTTCGAATAGGAAAGAAAGGTGATAAAAAGCGATCGCAAAAAGCTGAGTTGACAGAGGTGGGGGCGGACGGAGGGTTGTCATTCGGCGAGGAAAATCAAAAATAAGCGAAATCATTAATTAAGGTGACCCATTTGCAGTTTCGCGGCAGTCGCTTTTTTCGTCGTCGAAAGAGAAGCATTATTAATGCTTCATACACTAACGCAATTTTTCGGCCCCTTCCCTTCCCGAAGGATTGATAAAAAGCATATTAAAGGAAATGTATTTACATTGATTGATTAAAGTTTGTAACGGGCGCCACTGACGAAACATTTTTCAAGCCCCGGCCATTCTCATTTTTCATTACCCGCATTATTCCCCGCGATCTTTTCTTATCCGCCCGGCGCCCATACCGCCGTAACATTAGTTTAATTATATTTTTGCATTAATATTCATCCTCGTTTGTCGCGTAATGAATATTAAATTATTTCATGAGAATGCGCACGCTTAATACCCTCCTTTCCAGTGATTTGCCGTCATTAAAATAATCCGAATAATTAATGACGCTTTTAGTTAATTAATACAAGCGCGACATCCAACTGCCGTCGCTTCTCTTCCTCTCTTCGTTTGGTCAAGAATCACGCGCTTTTCACGCCCGCCATTACTTTTTTTTAGGCATCGCGATTACTTGTTAATACGTCGATTCAACGAACCCAGTAGTGCGAGCTTTGATTTGGTCAGACACGTGGGTCGCCAGCTTTCACGCGCCTGATGAACACTTTTCATGTAAAAATATTCATCGTGCAATTAAACACAATCGAATGGCAAGTTTCGATGTTATTCTCACCGAATTTCAAATGTGAATTTATTAGTGGTGTGAGTTACGTCGCCAAGGAAAGTAGGACGAATTTGTACCGCGACCACAGAGACAACTTCCGTCTCCTTTCCAGGTTTTTCCGCATTCGTCCTCCCGTCCTTTTTTGATTCCTTTTTTTTATTTCATTGTAAAGTGTCGTTGCCAATGACGTCCCTTAATTAGCGTTGTCGGGTTAACTTGAATCGTCGGATCCTTTTTGAGAAATTTCGCCTTAGAAGTGTCGGCTGCTTTGTTCGTGCACGTCGATTACGCAAAGGGACACCGTATTAATGAAGTGTTCTGCTAGCGATGTATTTAACATTATATGTATTAAACATTTTTTTCACGTTCGTTTTTCTTTTTCTTATTTATAAAGCTGCTGTTGAATTGTAACTTTTTTTTAGTCATCTCTCAATCGATAAGGACACGCTCCTTTATAATACAAAACCGCAATATATAGAGTTATAAGAATCATTTCAAATAATTTCATCCCTCATTTGTTGCTAGAATTACGCGCGAATTTTGCAAACTTTCAGCGTACAGAGATAGTAAATGATCGAATTTGATTTAGCCCATAACAATCATGAATGTCTGAGTACGAAGCGATTTGACTAAATAAATATGAACTTAATAAGAATTAAGTTACAATCTTTATGTTTTAAATTTATTATTATTATTATTATTATTATTATTATTATTATTATTATTATTATTATTATTATTATTATACTACTACTACTACTACTACTACTACTACTACTACTACTACTACTACTACTACTACTACTACTACTATCATTATTATTTTTTTTATTATCATTGTGTGTATTCTGCTTATTTACTAGGATCTTCAAATGTTATATACTATTGCTAGGTATGTACCGCTTACCCTCATGAAAATCCATAAATGTCAGTCTACATAGGCCTAGTTGAACATACTCTATTTATTTCAGATATATCCTGAAAATTATACTTGCAAATGTAATGTAATGTGAAAAATTCCTGTAGAAAATCATTGTCCAACACCGGGAATTGAACTCATGTTTTTTAAATTATGAGCCATAATGCTGCGCCCTTACTTATGAGACCATAATTTTCGCAAAATAAGATAACGAGACATGCTGCGCACATATATTATTTGGAAAACTATAAATGAGGGAAAAGAGAGGAAAGTGGCACGCGGCAAAGACGAAAAATTAACCAATAGCAAAGGTACCAGGAGCAACAATAATATGTCAAACTTGAATGATTTTCGTAGACATCTGTGGTACCTAGGTAAAAGTTCGCGCGTGAGGTACCGTGCGAGAAAGATAAGGCGAGCATTAGGTTTCCAATAATTTGATATTAAAGAAACCCAGGTACCTACGTATGTATAACGGCGTACCGGAGGCCACGAAACGCTGGTTTACGCGCATGCGTTGTTCTTCCATGTGAGCAATATTATTGAATCGATTCTAGACCATTGGTTCTTTTGATAACAGTCAAGCGAAATTTGCTCACTCTATTATTCGTAAATTGTTTATCAAATACTTTTGCAACTTCTGTAAAGCATCATTCACTTAAGTCGCCGACATTATCTCTCTCCCTTTAGCAATTTCATTCGCAATATTGTCGAATTTCGAACAGGCATGAAACAATCCGATGTCACGTTTGATTCTTTTTCAAAAGTTTGGTTTCACTTTCCCCCCAATAGGGGTTTCCAAAAAAAAGTTTCTCATGCGAAAAAAAAGTTTCTCACGGTCGGGCCAACCTCGGGAGTTGTTTGTCAAAAGTTCGTGATATTCCAAGCTTGTTTTTTCTACGCGGAAATAGCATACTAGAATATGAATATACATCAACATAATTATAAATACGTATATCAATTCATAATTTAGCCTTTCTCCGTTTGTTTCAAAGAAAAATTAAGGAAAATGTTCCTTAGTTCGATTCCGATATGATTTGGAGCAAACTAAATTGTTTCTGATAAAAATTTTATTAACCGAATTTCTTAAAATTACTTTAAGCGGAATGTGAAATTATCGGTTTTATACCACTGAGTACGTAATTTTAGGATTCACGTGAGGAAATTTTACTAACATTCTTTTCATTGTAGGCGACCAGTAAAAGTTGTCTTTACAAATATGCTTACAATTGCAAAGAATAAAATTAAAGTATTTTTCCTTAATTATGGGTTGGTTGATTGGTTGGTTGGTTTGTATATTAATTAGTTCGAACATTAACAATTAGATTATTTGGAACTTTGTCACATCATCAAGTAAGATTGGATTTTTTGAAATTTCGATACTCGCGTTGGCATGGTTCGACGCAATCGACGGCAAAACAATAACGGCGACGTTTCCGAAAGCCAGAATCAATGGAAAGTTTTCGAAACGCGAAAACCGAACGTCGCAACGTCATTTGTCACAGAATGTTGGCGTAATGTAATGGTCTTTTATGAACCCTTGGCGCGGATCAAAGTAATAATATTTCAGCGCAGTAAACTAATCGCAGCGACGTGTTTGTATATTGACCTATTTACCTCTGTGGTTTGCGGATTCCCAAAGTTTTCCAAGTACACCCACACACGCCGAAATCAACGGACAGTTCCAAACTTTAACTACATTATTAGACAACTGTTGAATGAACCGTGCTCCATTTAACATGTCACGAACACACGTACCGGCGGAGCGGATTTTTCCCACACGGTTGCGGCGTGTTACAGTTTCGGATAATAAAGACGGGATAAGGAACTTGACACGTAAAATTCAATTCAACATTGTTCCTTATGTATATTTCATGCTCCAACGGACGAATTAGAAAGTACGGTTGATAAAGTTTTCCGCGCAATTTGCGCGAAAACGAATGCGCATCGCTTCCGAATAAATAACTTCATTATTATAGACGATTCTATTGGATTTCGTATATGAAGCAACTGATGTGAAAAAGTGGGTTAAACGTCTACTTTTTATTCGGTCACTGTCTCAGTCGGTTAAACTTGTAATTTATAAACTTTCTTTCAAATTATAAACTTTGCCTAAACCAATGCTCGATTTATTATTGTGCTTTGCAAATTTTGCTTTTCTCCCCTTTGGCAATTTTAATTCTATTTATCTGATCCTCAACGCCATGTTTTCATCATGTTTTGTTGATGAAATTATCGATTAACTTACACGGAGTGTAATAGTGTGTTGCATGAGCATCATTTGATGCCCATTGTTACACAACGTTCGTGTAACTATTGTCCCAACACTATATTGTTTTAAAACGACTTAGCATTTAATGCTCTTTACATTCACGTTACATAGATGTCATTTTGAGTTCGCGTAACCTCACTGCCACGTCAAGCAATATCAAAATTTTCGTGTTGAATCGATATTTGACTAATGTTTATTTAAAATGAAACTGTAGGCACTATTTTTGGTACTGAAAAAGTATACTGATTTCCCTCTGTTTATTTAGAATAAAATTGACAATCACAGAAATCTGAAGTATGGTTTGAGTCATTGAAAACAATGTGACAAAGACCATCCCAGTTTCGTATAACGATGTAGAAAATTCAGACAGTAATTTTGTGTGGAAAATTAATGATAACTTAACCCTCCGTAATGAAATGTAAAATGATGGCGCGTAACGCGACCCACTCCAATTTACGTTTCGGAAGTATAATTTTTATAATAAAAATATGGCACTGGGGAAGAGACGTCGCGCGAATGGTTTAATTTTGCGCACACGTATCGTCACGCGATGCTAATTTGAATACACTTGCGGTATTTTTGCTTGCGAGATAAGTCGCTCTGAATATTTCATAAGGAAATTGACGCTTAATAGAAAATCAGGCATGCTCTTCGCTCATCGCTCACTGTCACGCCAGCCTCTTGTAATATCTCAATAATATTCGGTTTATAAACAACGCGCCTACCATTTTATTAGCTCGCCGGAATGCACACCTTTTCTTATTTTTCAGGCAATGTATAAATTATCGCGATAACTTGGCGTTTTTATTACAACGACGCCATCTTGCTGATGCGCGATTCATCTTGCTCCGCTATCACGTTCGCTCGAATCGTTATCGGTTCTTCGACTGCCTGCAAATTTAATAAGTCTCTTTCTCCTCCAACGACTTGTCGATTGTTTGTCGGAAGAGCTAAAAAGTATTGTACACGCAAGTTTAGTTGTAATCATCAAATTAAGATGGATTCACTCTCCTACCGAAACATTGTTTCAAGCATCGTTTTTCTGGGAAACCGAATCAAGAAGTTTTTTGCCAAAGAAAAAAGGCAGCAGAACATGCACAGTTAAACGAGAGACATTATTTTAGCATTTAAAAACATCCGACGGAGAAGTCAGAAGCACGTTAATAAGTGCAGCGTCTTAGCACAAGAGCTTCAGCGTTTTCGTTCCTTTTTTCGCTAATGCAGTCGGTCCGCTATTCGCGCACGTAGCGCCATGGAAATAACTTACTTTTGAGTTCAATTTTGGTTGTACTTCGCTCAATAGCGGGCCTATTAAGAATTTCCGTAATTGCATAGGCCATTGTACGGCTCGTCTGGCTGCGTTCAAACGAGCCCTAACGCGCCGAACGAAATACCCCGGCGATTAAAAACGAGGCTAAAGAATTTGTGCACTGGCAAATTGCCGCATTCGGAGTTAACTGCGGCTTTATGTAAAAGGGCCGATGCCGGCTCCGGGAATCTGACTCTAATTTCAATTTGCGCGGGTCTAACTTTTGTTGCCCGGCGCGCCGTTCGGATTTCATGTAAATTTGTGTTTCCATTCAGGCAACGCGCTTTATCCTGCCCTCGCTTCTAATTTCATTGTCTGACGTTCCGTATTATTTATTCCTTTCGAAACTTTATCTCGCTTCCTTTCGGCTCATCTGTCGATCGACACTTTGACCGATTGAGTTTTCGACCTAGCGACGCCCCCCCTTCCCCCTTCCCTTCCGCCATACTTATGTATCCTATCACGAAAATTCACATTCATAACAACGAAAACACCAACGTCCTTATAAATATACAGTCAATGAAGCAAAGTTGAGATTTCGATGCCGGAAATAACGCATTGTTGTCCAAGTTTTCGAAAGCCACTTCAGTCGACTTCAACGATATTTACACGTTGATTTAAAATCTTTGCGTAACGTTGTCGAACGTTTCTTCGGAATATTCAGCTAGAAGAATGCCACTTTCCACAATGACGTGTTTGTTTTTTAATAATCAATGGTCGATTTTTAACGCGATTTTATTTCGAATCAAGATGTTCGTTTTCATTCCGAGGAATATCGAAAGATGATAAAAAGTTATGCAGTTCGCAAGTTCCTTTCATTCGTGCCTACCATTGCTTTTAATTTTGTAGCCAATTCACGGAAACGGACGAATATGCATCAAGAAAAACATAAAATGTCCGATACGTTTTTGATTATCGCATAAGACGGCCTGCCCGGTGAACGAGTTTATTTCAACGTATTTCTGTCGGTGCTTTAATATTATACGTTAAAATATCGATCGAACGATTTCCACCCTTTCCTTTTTGCCGGTGAAATGAAATTGATGAGCACGATGATTAGGTACGTTTACAAGAACGGCTCGTATCGTAAATTAAAAAACTGCTGAATGGGATTATTTGCATTGGCCGGGCAGAAAAAAAGATTGTATTGAAAATGTGTTTCGCGCGATTACAAAAGCATGGCTAGAGCGATGGTGACAAAATATTCATTTGATATTTCTCTATTCACAGCCGATTTAATGATCGGAGTACAGTTTAAAATTTCAGTTGTAATTGTAATTCTTCTGAAAACGAAATTCCAAAAATAGCCAATTACCTTTCTTCCACTACTCATTCGTAATAACTTTGCAGATGAAGATTAAAAAATTCAAATTTCCCGCTATTTCCAGTCTCTCTCACAGTACCATATAATTTGTAGCCCACTGTTTTAGATTATGAAGAAAGAATGTCATGAAATTTCGGTGACATCAGCAGTGGACTAAAAATACTCGATGTATTAATTTTCCATTAAATACCCAAATGATTGCAAATTTTACCAAAACGAAATGTTGCCATTGTTTTCGAACCATGAGATCGACGAGATTATTTAACGAATCATCATTCTTTCACCAATCGTTCCAACTCATTCGACAAAATTCATTTGCAAAGGCTTCGAATTTCGCGGGATTTTTAAATCAAGTCGCAACGCAGGGATTCGCATTTCAGCTGGTCCATCGTTCGACCGCTCGGCAGTGAAACGACGAAATTTCCACCCCGGTTGAAATTGAACTCGTGATTTCGGGCGATACTTTCATCGGCGCACGCACGCCGATTACATTAGACACACTGTTCGTGATTATAATTTAGCGAGTTTACGTTACCGTTATACGAATCAATATCACGTAGAATATATTGATACCATGGCGATAAATGTATCGCGTCCCGGCGGGCGCAATTCATCCACTCACTTTTCCGATTTCGTCCACGAATCCACTACCTGACAAACGCGTCCTAAATTCTCGCAAAAATTTCATTTGCCCGTTTTCTCTTTTCCTTCGTCTATTTATTTTCCCCTTTTTCTGCGTGTACTAGTAATAAATTAATCGAAAACGTTTCACGCGGCCGAATTATTTGCCTAAAAAAAAGAAGAAAAAAATATGAAGGAAAAAAAACGTTGATTTGCGAGTGGCGTCGCGGAAAAATGTAATTGAACAGCCGCCGAGGTCTGATTATTCTGTTGCTTGTGATTCGCGAAATTTTCAACAACGTGAATAACGCGTTTCCAAACGCAACAACAACGGTCGATGAATTAAGAGGCATTCTTCTATTTCCGGGCCAGTCGACTGGTTGATTTTTCGCGATGACCTTGTTAGGTAGAAATCAATTCCGGCCTGAACGGCGAACGGCGCTAAACTGCGATAACGGTGTTTATTTTATGCATAAAAAGAGGCAGCGGTATATTTGTATTTTATAACGAAAAAGATTGAAGGATTAATGAAACTATAGTGAACTTGGAGAGATATCGTTCATTTTTCAAGTGGTTAACGGAGTAATTATTTTTGATTAAAAACATTTGAATTCAAATGTTGAAATTGAAAAAAAAAAACAAAATGATTCAAAACACAATTTTTCACACTTTTTATTAGAATTGATTGAAACTTCTAGTTGAAATACTACTTTGCATTAAATTTTCATGGTTGTTGCGCACCTGGAAAGCCTGGAATACCTGGAAAATGTAGGGAATTTTTTCTTTCTGGTAAATACCTGGAAAAGGAACGGAATTTAACAAAGCTATATGGAATATAAAAAAAAAGGTATATTAAGTTGAATTTTTTTTTTTCAACTATTGAACAAATATTCAATTATTTCAATAGCAAAAATCTAAATTGGTCAACAGATTTACTCACATCCAATATTTTTTCATTAGCAACTTATATTTTTCAAAACCTAATATTTTTTAAAACAAAAAAGCAATGATTTAACAATCTCTCATTTACTTTAATGAAAGCTAAATATAATTTTTTATATCTTGTTAAATTTTTTTATAGACAATATAAAAAAACCCAATATTTTCTTTTATTTAAGGGATGAAAATCTCACAAACTTACTTGGAAAAACTGGAAGTTCGGGTATGGAATACCTGGAAAAGGCAGGGAATTTTAAAA